>JAUCBJ010002501.1:0-76674 GCA_032718475.1 Nemertoderma westbladi
ATTGTACAAATCTGCGTTTTCTGGTGGCCTGTACTGTAATTGGCCCCTATTTCTTCCCCCATTCTACTGTAAACAGGTTCTCTTACCTAGACTTGCTAAAGGACTACTTTGTTCCCCAGTTATCAAATCTCTCCACGGCAATCTTCCAACAAGACGGTGCACCACCCCACTGGGGCTTATTGGTAAGAGAGTTTCTCAATGAAAACTTTCAGGGACGATGGATCGGTCGAGATGCTCCTGTAAAGTGGCCGCCACGATCACCAGACATGACTCCCTTGGATTTTAGTCTATGGGGGCATGTGAAGAATCTAGTGTACGCCCAGAATCTTCAAAATGTTGAGGAACTGAAGACGGCAATTCGGGATGCCTTTAGTTCATTGTCCCGGGATTACTTCCTAATTGCTTCAAGGAGATGCACAGAAGACTGGATCATGTCCAGCATATTGGAGGAGGACATATTGAAGTGTATTAGTAGTAAATTATTATAATTAATTAAATTAAATTAGTATAAAGTAGTAGTAAACTCATTGTAAACTTACCCAATATTAAACTATTTTAGCCCACTAGCACTACCTAGATGTTTCATTATTTCACTAATATGTGCAGTTTTATACCTTTATATTTATAGTAAAATTAAGTGGATAATCAAACTCTTGTTTTATATAGCAAGTTTCCATAGCAACTAAAACATGCCATACCCAAACCAAAGTTTAAGTTTATCTTTCGGCTTCCGATTGCCACCAAAACTAGGAAATTAGGTTGAGATCGCGCAAAGTTATTAAAAAACAAAAACGTGTTAAATTTTGTGGAACACCCTGTATATTAAATATACCGTAATCATTACCATATTATTTAAATTAACTTAAATTATTTAAAAGTTATTAACCGTTAAATTAACCATATTAAACATATTGCTGTATCACCGCGATTAGTTTATGTGTTGGCGATTATATATTAGTAGCATGTCAGTGTGTCAGTGACTTCACTCAATGTAAAGACTTAACACTCCAAAATGGTGAATCTACCTGGGTTACTGAAAAAACACTGAAAAAACGTACTGTTGGTTTTTCCCGAAAAAACCAACAGTTTTTAGGAAAAAACTATTAGTTTATTTGGTGCATTTTTAACTCCATGATATTTTCGAAAACCATGTTTTTTTTCAAACCGTTGGTTATACTGTAAACCATTGGTTTATCGTGGCTTCTGTATAAACTGTTGGTTTTCCATAAATATCTTTAGTGGGATTCAAACTCGCGATTGCATGATCCAGCTACTATATTTAGACCACTTCTGCTTACAGATATTTATTCCAAATATTAAGTAATATAACCAAATACAAAAATAACCAATCACAGCTACCATCCTAAATTGAATAGAACTAGTGTAAATAACTCTAGCTTATCTGTAAGTATGTAATTAATATGGAATTTATTAAAAATCATAGGTTTATTTAAAATTTTAATATCTCCTTGAGATTGTTCTATTTATTATTATAATGATAATAAATGTAGCCTTTGAACCTCTAAAATTATTGATGCAAGACAAGGACATTGAGCTAGAATTGGAGCTGATATGACCAGACCACAGACAAGATGAAGATCCGACACACAAGCAATGGCAGTTGAGGAATTAATATTCTGATAATAAAGTTACGATTTGTAAACCACCACCTTCCCATGCCATATCATTCCCCACACATATTCCGATTCTTCATTCTCTACTTCACTAGAAGTGCATTTTGTTCATGATGCTATCTTTAAATCTGAATCACCGTCTTTTGCGTCTTTGTTCCTTTTAGCTCTATAATCATAGCACAAATAAAAGGTTGTTAGAAACACTGTAGTGCTCTTTCAAATGTGAGTGATGCGCTTTAAATTACGGATAAACTTCACAAACACTTTCTGCAATGGTATGTTTGACTTCATGTTCTTTCAAATCCACCACAAATGTTCTGATTAGTTTGTGATAAACTGTAACTCCTTCATCAATATTGTTCTTATCACACTTGAGCTTAACCTCTGGCGCTAAATCAACAGTACTGCATTGTTTGGGTATTGGTATATTACGTATAGTACATTATTATACTTTCAATACCTTCCAATTCTGACCATGGAATTACCGATCTATGAACTGCAGCAACCTGTTTCAAACCAGTGGATTTCTTCTTTGGCTGTCACGATATACTGTAGTTAATGAATCCGTGGTACTGGTAGGCCTACCTGGTAGCAATTTCCAGATTTCGATAGCAGCAAGGTAAGTTCGCAATCCGGCGGTGGAAGTGGTTGTAGGCACACTGGACATTTATCCGTTTTCCATTTCTCTTTGATTTTATGCCCACAATAACATTAGACTATTTGCGGCCACTCATGATGCTGCAGTTCAGCCAACAGGCTAACAGTATATACACGTCCAGTGGTATAGAGTGGCTTATTAGCAATTAACTCAATTTTCATTATATGCGACATCACACATTCAGTTTATGTCACAGCACACATTCAGGCAGTAAATCGGAGTCGGTTACTGTTAGGTACTGCCAGACTGTGTTTCATTATCAGTATTCCTGCCAAAGCTAGGCTACCGGTACCTACTCGTTTACCAGTAAATAATAATAACAACTACATAATCTTCCTTTATTCCTGGCACCCTGGGGAAATACCACCAGGTGCTGTGGACTGCGTTTGTGACATAATATATTTCCAGCACAAGTTGGTCTCAGAGCCTCTCTACCACTGGAAAGTGAAAATAGTAAATTAGAATCATCACCCAGAAAAATTTTCGAAGTTAAAAATAATTAATAAATAGAAAAACCTAAAAAGTGATAAGGCTAACCTAAACGACCAGTGAGAATATGTTTTAAAATTTGATACAATATCATTAAGATTTGTAATATTTTCGTGTAATATTTTTCTACATACACTTATTATCTTCAACCCCTGGTGACGCTCTTTCTAATTTTTTCCACTTCTGAACAAAACAATTTACATTACATCATTGATTACAGTTGCAACAGCTCATCTCCAATTTATATTATTATCTTACACTTGCTTACGGAGCACCTAAAGGGACATTGAAATTTTTTTTTTTTCGCTAACTCGTGCAAACGACTTAGTATGTCGTGCGAACGACGCGAACGACATACTAAGTCGTGCAAACGACTTACTAAGTCGTGCGAACGACGCGAACGACATACTAAGTCGTGCAAACGACTTACTAAGTCGTGCGAACGACTTAACCTACTCGTGCGAATGACATACTAAGTCGTGCGAACGACTTACTAAGTCGTGCGAACGACTTAACTTACTCGTGCAAACGACTAACGACTTAACTAACTCGTGCGAACGACTTAGTAACTCGTGCGAACGACTTACTAACTTTAGTTTGATTGGCTAAATAATACTGGTAATAAAAGTACAACCTTTTTAGCGGGATTTTCAATTCAATCTACAGCATTGTTGTTGATGGCATTATTGATTGAAAATATTATTATCAATGGCTGAACGCGCTCTGTTAATATCGACGTACTTTAACTTAGGCCTAACATACGGACTAATTTCATCTGCTTTAAAACTAAATAATGAAATTATCCTAAGCTGTGCTTTCGCCATCGATGTAACAGGCCTGTTGCATATTGTCAGTGTGATCTCTACGGATGAACTTCTGAAAGTCTCGAACGCGAACATTTTCTGTTCCAAAATCCCCAAGAACAATCCGCGGAGCACCCTTGTTCTCAGTTATCGCTTCCAGGAAGTAGCCCCCGATAACTTTACTGTCATTGTTGGTGTTATACACGTTCAACCAAATCATTTTCCTGGTATATCCCTCAATGCACCCACTGGTTTCATTAGGGATGTTACGCATTACTTATTCGAATTAATTTTATTAAGAACGAGCGTAAGCGAGAATACAATAGTGAGATGGGAATGTTGCTTAGCAACACAGCAACAACACCTTACACTATAATCAGCTTATCTAACAGCCCTGACCGTAGATAATACAGCAATTTAGTGACTTAGTTACAATACAATTAATGTGTTAAAGATATTATAATTTGCTACAATATGTCGGTTGTATTGTCGGCCTAAGTTAAAGGACCTCAATATTAACAGAGCGCGTTCAGACATCGATAATAATATTTTCAACCAATAATGCCATCAACAACAATGCTGTAGATTGAATTGAAAATTCCGCTAAAAAGGTTGTACTTTTATTACCAGTATTATTTAGCCTATCAAAGTAAAGTTAGTAAGTCGTAGTTAAGTAAGTAAGTAGTAAGTAAGTAAAAAAAAAAAAAATTTTAAGTAAGTAGTTAAAGCACGAGTTACTACAGTAAGTCTTACGCACGAGTGAGTTAAGTCGTTCGCACGACTTAGTATGTTGTTCGCATGACTTAGTATGTCGTTCGCACGACTTAGTATGTCGTTCGCACGAGTTAGCGAAAAAAAATGTTTTTTTTAAATGTCCCTTTAGGGGCTCCGTACTTTCTACATTAATTAATTATCTTATGAAACACTGTAAGACAAACTTATAAATTCTAACAGTGCTAAACAAACTAAAGATTTGCACAGCACAGTCCCACATTTTGTCGCCACCATGCAATCCACAATTGACAGGCCCAATGCAGCGTGCATTAAGAATGATATGCCGGCTTATCAACAAAGTTGTACCGCCACAACTCCCTTCCCCCCATGACTTTCGCAAGCCCGGACAGCTCATGACTTTCTCCCAGACGCCTCTTAAAGGACAATGAATGGTATTGAAGATGCGGATAGGGAGTTTCGGCTGCGCAATTTTGTCGACATGCCGACACAGCATTCTTAATATAAATGTAACATATATAATGCAGCTGCAATGCAGCATGCCGATAGTAGTAGTCGTAGAGCATTTGTGTCACAATATAAAATCCAATGCCAGTGATAATTAAGTTGGTTATAAATCGTTTGAAACAGGAATTGTGCGGGATAATAATATTTGTAATATTTATAATATTCTCCTTACAAGAATTGAATTAATTGCTTTGTGCTGTATGATGTTGCTATAGGAGAACAACTACCAAAACAATTATTACTGAAATACAGTTAAGTTCTAGCAGGATCTCCTTTGATGTTGATGAGCAAATGCTAAACCATCATAAAAGCATGAAGGATATATTTTACATTCATGAGAGAGGGAGTTTAATTTTATACCCCTAACACATGGTTGACCAGTTTATTTCCTAAGATAATTTGAGTGGGATATCCATACAAAACCTTTGTGTTAGCCACTTTATTTTGTACTAATAACACAATTATTAGCACTTGACAAACATAAATTAATTGTAAAATATAATGCGGTAATTATTATTTCAGTAACACTACATTTTTTCGCCAATATGAAGGACAATTTTATGAAAATTGTTATTACGAAAAAAATTTCGCAATTTTATTCACAATATGATATGACTTGACATTTGCATACATTTATGTCAGTAGTGTTTAGTAGTAGTAGTAGTAGTAAGTTATATCTTCAACTCTATATTAATATGAATCAGCATAGAATTTATATCATTTATGTAATTACATTTGATATAAATTACTATTAAATATTTTGGGTAACTAAATATATTATGTAAGATACGGAACTGAACTGGTGTTATTCATTCATTTGATATGATCCTCTATTGAATACTTAGCAGAGTTTGAGGTTACAACATCGCAACTATTGTCTTTAGGGTTGGATTTCTTTATTAAGGTGTTAAAGTTATTCTGTAAATAAAGAAATAAAATAGGTCCATCAATATCAAATTCGTATTTTATTGAAATAGTACATTAATAATTTCGATTAATAGAGACAACAATACTAGACTTAATAATACTATAATAAAGACTTATAACTACGTATAACCCCTGAGGTCTTTAAAATACCTGAGTGTTTAAAGCTCATCTATCCCATCATAGTAGACATGTACCGAACAACAAGAGTCCCACAAGAAATGAAAACAAATAAGTTGGTGCCAGTTCCCAAGAAGGGCAACCTAACACTCTGGTTCTTTTCGGGGAATCTCATTGATCTCGATTGCTGCAAAGCTATACAATAGAATTATATTAAATCGCATCAGGGATCCCATTGAATGACTGCTCCGTGGAAATCAGAATGGGTTCCGTAAAGGTCGTGGGACCATGGAGCCCATTATGGCACTTAGAAGGATAATTGAAGAGTTATCAAAAAAGAAAGACAGGCATCTGGCTGTTATCTTTGTTGACTTCTATAAGGCCTTTGATTCAGTCTCTCGCTCACGTATGTTCAGCATACTTTCATTATATGGGATTCCTGATGAAATTATTGCAGCAATCAGATCAGTATACGATGGTTCAACAACATTTGTGTCTACTTTTGACGGTGACACAGAACCATTTGAAGTGTTATGGGGCGTCCTCCAGGGAGACACACTTGCACCATTCTTGTTCATAATTGTTGTTGACTATGTTCTACGCATGTCCTTAGATCATCATAATGATAATGGGGTGATGATAACTCCACCTACTGGCTCCAGAAGTCGAGGAAATCCTGCCAAGTACCTAACTGATCTAGACTTTGCTGATGACTTAGGAGTACTTTCAGAATCACTAGAGGGAGCCCAACGGCTCCTCAGCTCATTAGAACATGCTGCTTCTAGTGTTGGTCTTTTTATTAACTCCAGAAAGACCAAAATTTTGACAGTTAACTTTGAAAGTCCTCAGCAAGTCTCTGATCGGATGAGCGTAAGCTCAAAAGATGGTATGCTTGAGCGTGGATGACTTCTGTTACCTGGGATCATGGATCCGGAAGTCAGGTGAGGACCTTCGAATACGTAAGGGAAAGGCATGGGCAGCCTTGAATAGGCTTTCCAGGATTTGGAAGTCACCGAGAATTAATCGGAAACTTAAGGTCCGATTATTTAGAGCAGCAGTAGTTCCAGTACTCCTCTATGGGAGTCCATGCTGGGCTCTAACTGCTGAGGACATCAAATCTCTGAATGGCACATTCACAAGAATGCTACGCCGGGTTCATTGTGTCAAGTGCAATGCACACATCTCCAACGAGACACTATATAACATTGGAGGTGTCTCATTGGTTCCCCCAAGCTTAACACTAGAACAAAATCGCCTTCGCTTTGCAGGACATTGCTTTCGCCGTGAGGACCAGCCAGTGCATAATCTTGTACTTTGGCAGCCTCATGGAGTAAATAAGCATGGTGGACAGCCCATGACTTTCTTGAGACGCATCTTAAAGAAGGACACTGGCCTTGAAGATGCGGATGATCTAGCAAATGTCATGGGTGATAGGGAGTTGTGGCGGTGCAATTTTGTCGATAAGCTGGCACAGCATTCTTAAAAATGCAGCTGCAATGCAGCATGCCAATCCTAGTAGTAAAACTACGCATACTTATAGCTACGTATACAAATAAATATTATTATGTACGGGATTATTATAATTTAATTTACCTTGACTTTGAAGGAATTAATAGTCCTTGCAATAACAAAGGATGGCGTCCTACCGCAACACTTTACTGGTAATATAATCCATAGTGAACGGCCATTGATTATTCTAATGCGACATAACACCTAAGTAACAATAGCAATACGCTATTGATGTATTGCACAGTATAAAGTAATTGATTGGAAAGACTGACCCCTGCCTTTAAATAAGTAAAGCCAGCGTTGCACCATAATTCTCTATAACCCCATAACATGGGCGATGAACCCTATCCGGAAGATTTTTAGATTTTTTTGATTTTTATCGTTTTTGGGTTATCCAAAATTGATAATAAATTTTAACTTTGTTTTGAATAGATAATTCCCTGAGCTCTTCAAAGCTAACCTATTGCGACATTTGCCAAACTCCATATTCATATGTGAACCCGTGTAAAGATTACTACGATGGCAAAACTCTCTGCCTATATAGTGTTGTCAATCCAAAATTACATGAAGAATGCGATCGAAGCTACATTACATATGTTAACAACATTTTTCATCTTCTCAAAAATAGTGAAGTGCATGGAATTTCAAAAAATGTTCAGAATCGTTGCCTTACTCTAGTTGTGTTGCACTCATCAAGCAATGACCGACAGAGGTTTGGCTAAACCTCTGTCGGCGCAGTTACTAAATGTCACTTCGCATTTGACCTGTGATGGTCCCACCCTCACCTTGGAAGCTGGTGGATCACGATCTATCAACGACCGAATTATTTGACTTTTTAACTTAAACGCAAACCATATTAATTGGTACATATATCCTGAGCCTTCATAGCAGTGTGGTAGTGGTGGTCGGTTTTGGCGATGAGTCTAGCTTATGCTTTTCACTACTAGTAAATTTCAATGCTCCCTGCACTTACTGCAAAAAAAGCATTTCCCATACATCTAGTAACAAAAAGATCTCGACAAAATATTTTCAGTTTTTGTATTTGTGACCCTTAGACACATATAGGTGTTTTAATCTTCAAGAGATGTGGTTTTTCTAAAGTAAGAAACTAAAAAGTGCTGTTATATAGCCCCAAGACGCTAATGTTTACAAAAATATATTGACTTTGTAAAGTAAATATATTTAATACAAATTTTAGTTTCGAATCCAAGATCGCAGCACAGGTAGCTGAAGTCTACTACATGATCAATAACTTCAACCAAAATCTTAATGAAGACTCTAACAGTCAAAGACTTGCTGGGGGGAATCCAATTTTACAATCAAAATTTTGGAATTCATAGCATTTATCAATACACTGACAATGAATGCTGCTTTTGCACCATCCGATTTTGCTGACTTTAAACACAGATCATCATCAGCAAAGTCTAGGTCCAATTAATATATTGGCGCTTTTCTCGCACTACTGGCAGCTACTACCACAGTCTGTTTGTGGGGCGAGCCACGAAGTTGGCGGAGCCTTAGCGAATTGACACTGTTAGGGGGTGGGTCAATTTATGCAAATAGTTGTCGTCGTCGTCGTTGTCGTCGTCGTTACGATTTTGACATGCTAATAACTTTGTCGGATTTAAAGCTGCCAAGTTGAAAATTTGTAGGTATCAATATGAGCAAAAGTTGAGATTTTTGAGAGACTTTCAGACACCATCAGTGCAATGGTCTCCCGCTAGAGGGCCACATGTCTAAACATTAAATGCCCTCCCATTTCTTTGCTTTTAATCCGTTTAAGCTGAAACTTGGCAGATATGTATTAGACCATTAGCTGTGACTTTCAAAGGAGGCGAATCCATCTGCAGTTCTCCAGTCTGCCGCTAGAGGGCCAACGTGACAACGACAACTATTTGCATAAATTGACCCACCCCCTAACAGTGTCAATTCGCTAAGGCTTCGCCAACTTCGTGCTGCGCGAAGTCCCCACTTCGTGTATTTCCACACCATCTATATTATGTTGAGAAATTCGCAGCAAATAATCAACCACCATAATAAAGATAATAAAAGCAAGTGTGTCACCCATGACACTTCCAATGAATTTTTATATCCCCAATATAAATTCATTATTGATACCCTGAAGCTGATTCCACATATGACTGAATGAATTAATACTAATCATGCATGGATCTTGCATGAAACCTCACTGATAAGCCGGCATATTTATTGAACAAACTTTTATTCACTGAACCTTGCATGGGAGTATATAGTAAATATTTTGTAATATGGTAATACGATTGTCATCAATAATCACACTGATGCCCAGTTTAGGATCATTGAGGGTTTTATATAAATTGCCATTAAGAAATCCTCTCAAGGAATGGTTAAGACATTTTATCCGATTTCTTCCCTATAATATATTAAATTGTACATATTTATTTCCATTACTGTTGAACTTACATCATAGTAATCTCTATGGAGAATACTATGAAGTAACACTATAGGACACACTTTTTTGTCAATTTTAAATCCAGTCACACCTCACTTATTTTTGCTGGAGACGAATATGTAATTATGTATTTTGAATGTACAGTATTTGGCTGGTAGTTGAATTTAATACATCTATTGCAATTGATGAATGGTTTTTAAATATATTAGATTTGATTATGAGTTTATGCAATTAATTGTGTTATTGAATTTCTCTTTTAAATTATTTCACCTTAAAAGTTCATAGTCTTTAAAATATAGCACACTTTATAACTTGAAACCGTGGCTGTTTCCATTGGAATAATGGTGAGTAAAAAAGTTCTGGAACACTTTTTTCGAACTTGAGATTCGAAAATCGTATTGTTTTTGCATAAGGCCGCGTTCACACTACCAAGTCACAGTCATAGTCAAAGTCAAAAGAAAATAAATATAGCTAGCTAGCAATAATAAATAATAAATAATAATACATTATATAGGCCTAATATAATACATAAGGGCATTCTTCATTCAGGACCATTCTTCACTATCACTATTTCGCAATGGGGAACTTCACTCTGCTGCCATCCCAATAACTCTAGCCAAAAGAAAACCCTAAAATAATTGTTAAATAAATGTAAACAAGTACAGTATTTATAAGTCTTCTGGTATTATATAGTTATATATTGTGCTATATTTTATTTCTTGTGTTTTTTATTTGGTGGTCCATCAATGATAACTATAATGGATATCAACCGCAGGAAAATAATACTCACAGGATTTCTCTTTTTCTCACAGGTTGTTCCAGGGTTGTGCTTTGCACTTTTAGACTCCTTTTTCCCAATTGTTGTTGAAGGTCGTAACTGGTCTAAGACCATGACTGGTAGTGTGCTAGCTATATACCCAGCTGCGCGACTTATCATATTCATCACATGTGGCAACTCCATTATAAATCTCGGAAGTCGCCTCTCCTATGGTGTGTTTGGGATCCTTGGAGCACTTTCTCTTTCAGCATTCGGATTTGTGGAGGATATCACCAACAATACTGTTCATATTTGTACATGCTTTATCTTTAGAACTTTAGATGTTATTGGAGGAAACATCAGTTACATCTATAGTTTCAGTTTACTAATGGATCTATATCCTAACAATCGAACTATGGTTGTTGGAATCTCACAAGTGATGGTTGAATTAGGCTTGACGTCTGCACCTGTGCTTGGGTCATTCTTATACACAACCATTGGATTTAGAGGAGCATTTTTAATTCCAGGAATTACCATATTGGTTGTAAATTTATATTGTTGTTTCGAGTCTCCAGAAAATATACGTGACAGATCTTCATCCACCGAACCAAGACCCGCCTTGATTTCATTGCTTAGCAACTTTTGTACTAGTACACTATCGATTTTGACAATAGTTGGCGAAACAACATATCTATATTATGCTGCAAACTACGCTGTGTATGTCCATGATGTTTACGAAATGCCACAAATGTACATCGGATTGATCATGGTGGGGAATGTTGTTTCATCTGCTGCAACCGTGTTTGCAATGAGTTTTGTAATGCAGAAATGTTCACTTCTAAACCCAGTGTATCCCACCATCATAGGATATGTTTCAATAATAATTTCCATGCAATTGATTGGACCAACACAGTTGCTAGGTTTACCATTGAGTCTGCCATTGTCAATATTTGGATGCTGTTTTCTCGGAGTTGGTGTAGGATTGTTTATTAGCTGCGGTACAGAAACTTTAACAAAAATTGCATTAAAGGACAGAACAGACAACGTCGATATACGGACATTGGTTCAACAAATTGTTAGGTTATCTTTGGCTTGTGGAAACATCATAGGTGCGCTCTTTGGAGGAATGTTAGATGACTATTTTGGTTTCCAATCAGCTGCCTCATTGATTAGTCTTCCCATCGTTCCATTTCTCATCATAATCATTAGCTATCTAGGTATCATTAGAGCTAGAGGGAGTACTCTATATTAAATCAGTAAGCCCATCGTCATAATATACTGTTAACCTGTACATTAGTTAGTAGTGTAGGCATGTTATTAAATGTATGAAAGAGCAACCATCATTGTGTTGAATACAATGGTACCATGTACAATATTAAACGTTTTGGCTATATCATATGAAATGAGTAATATTTATTTTCTCTTTCTTTCCACAATTTACATGACAGCAGATCTTGTATTAGCCGTTGTATGTTGCTCCATGTGGTTTAAGAACGAGAAGTATTTATAATTTTACCCAAATCCAACAAAGATAATATATCTCAAATAAACTGATTATAGTCAAGATCCAACTTGATTAATCCAATAATACCTTGAGTCAGTCTATAGACAGGCTTGATAGACTCTTGATAAATTGTTAATACTACTGTTGATAAATTCTCCTAGTCTGATGATATGAGACACCCAATGGATAGGATGATAACCAAAATCAGTATTGCTACCTATAACTGTCAAGGATATACCAGGAATAAACAATACATTAATAACTTTCTCACAATGAACAGAGCAGACATCTTTATCATCCAGGAAGACTGGTTAGGGACGCAGGACGAGAGAATACATAAGGGCTACAACTACTGCCTTTTCACTATCACTGAAAGCATGTCCATACCTAAAATGACAGTGAGAGGCAAAGGTGGCACAGCCATTTTCATGAAAGAAGGAAAATATATACCAGCACTGTTAACGAATTAAAACTGGTACAGACAGAGAGTCATTCATTGCTGTATCTATCAGAGGCTTCTTCCATGAAACAATATATATAATTGAGAAAATATTGTCCACCACTTTGATTGCCATCCACTGTTGTGTACCGACCATCACACTAATAGCCTAACCGCTCTCATACATTGTGAATATATCTCTCAGTAGCGTCTCAGTGCCAAAACAAATGAAAATTGCGCGTATCACACCTATTTTCAAATCAGAAAATCCGACATTCGTACAAAATTACAGACCAATATCAGTACTTACATATTTCTCAAAAATACTCGAATTGAACTCGATTGTACAAACCGAACTAACAGACTATTTATTTATGCTAATTAATTAACAACACAGCCTCATCTACGACTCACGTCCATTGTATCCGCACCGCTATTAACAACAACTGTGTAACGCACCGGACTAGGTTATTGGTCGCCAGGCAATCCATCAGGTTCCAAGCACCCGAGGTCTGGAACAGCCTCCCAATCTCTGTAAGGCACCGACCTAGAATATCTATCTTTAAATTGTCTCTAAAACGATATCTAAAAACAAGTAATCAAAACCAATAATAAGTAACTCATATAAAATTTTGTACACTAGTTATAAATTAGTCATCCTTTAAACTTATATATCTTAGCTTATTTTATAGCTTTATCCATATCTTACATATCTCAGGTAATTTTCCAGCATTATCCCATCTATTACAATAATTTTCTTAAACCCTTTTCTCAATCCAGCATACAGTAACTCTTATTAGAAAGGGTTTTATTATTAGAACGGCTTTATATCTACATATAAGATTAATCAACTTATACCCTTGTGTGCATGCATAGTAATATAGATGATATATATCATTTATACGATATACCGGTTCTTTGTTTTATACATTTATTTTAGGTATGTAATTTACAGTAGTTGTAGTAAGACGTACTACAGTATATACGGATTGTTTAAATACGATACGTAATCTTGTTATATACTGTATGTATATGTGTAAAGGAGGTGGTTTGCGTAATGGGCCTTCCCGGCAAGCCACCGTCTGTGCACTGTTGAATATCCTAATAGGAATTAAATAGCATGGTGAAGGAGCTACGTACTGCTATATTATTATTTTATATATAACCCAATATTATGCGGTGCAATTCAATTACATGTATGTATACGGAAAATTGTTACATTAAAAAAAAACATAAACACATAATTTAATACATGTAGTCTAGATACCCAACCCATATCATGCGTGCGAAGTGTAGAATAATATACAGCTAATTCAATACCGGAATGATAAATTCACTTTTTTATCTTCAGTTTTCTTCTGTCACAGCATCTCAGCAGTGTCGAAAGCGACCCACTCTTAATGGACTACAACATTGGTGGAAATTGGAGACTGTGTAACAATGTACATTACATTACGTATAATGGATTTGTAACACCCGTGTTGTTTTTGTTTTGCTCTCTATTAAATATGATATAACATTTAGTTTTATTTAGTACATAATTTAAAATTCGATATTTTAAGCATTATATTAGTGCATTAGTCTCTCATACGTATTTTACTATTTCGTCAGTTAGGGTATCTATAAGAGGCTCCATTAACCGCGTACCTAATGCCTAAAAGTTTGTCGACAAGCCGGAACAGCATTCTTAAAAATGCAGCTGCAATGCAGCATGCCGATCCTAGTAGTACCTAAGGCCAGTAATAATAATAATTACCTGTACCTTGTGACTAAGATCTGAAATAATAATACATTTTTAAACATTCACTAGTGTATTACTAATTATAATACATGATTAATAAACCGGAAGCTTAACTTCTTAAGTTTCTTTATACTTATTATATTAAATATAATATAAATAATATAAATATACTAACTTTATAATAGCTTAATCATAAGCCATTTCATAAGCCATAAGCCATAAATCATATTTAGGTCCTCTCTAGTCATCAGAGGCCTATAATTTTCACCGTACGCATACACCATACGCATACACCACCTACGCATACACCATACGCATAAACCATACCTACGCATACACCATACCTACGCATACACCATACGCATACGCCATACGCATACACCGTACGCATACACCATACGCATACACCATACGCATACACCATACGCATACACCATACGCATACACCATACGCATACACCATACGCATACACCATATGCATACACCATACGCATACACCATACGCATACAACATACGCATACACCATACGCATACACCATACGCATACACCATACGCATACACCATATGCATACACCATACGCATACACCATACGCATACATTCGTATTTGCAGCCAGTGGAATCCGGACTGAAATGAAATGAGACAGTGCAAATAAGTTTACAAAACTTCCCACTAAAATGTACCAAACCTGTCAAATAAGCCCTAATTAATATAACTAATAATCTTCTTGTTCAATAGACGAGTGAAAAACCGTTACTAAAGTTAACTAACATTGAACACTTTCTTTAAATTCTCAAAAGCAACAAGCTAATAGTTCGACAATCTACATGACCGCCAATCTAAACAGAAATGTATTTGTTTTGTACAAATTGACAAATTCTAAATTGTAGTACCAATTAGTCTCTACTAGGATCGGCATGCTGCATTGCAGCTGCATTTTTAAGAATGCTGTGCCGGCTGTTCCAGACCTCGGGTGCTTGGACCCTGATGGATTGCCTGGCGACCAATAGCCTAGTCCGGTGCGTTACACAGTTGTTGTTAATAGTGGTGCGGGTACATGGTCGTGAGTCGTAGATGAGGATGTGTTGTTGGAAGTCAGTGTTACCCCTGCTTTGTACTATCCATTGAGCCCTCTGTTGTAGTCTGTGCAGTGATTAAATTGTAGTATTTGGGTTCTCAGTATCTGTCTGTTGTTTCCGCCTTCGTCTGGAGTGTCGATGTATTGGCGTTTGTCTTGGTGGCCCTGTATTGTCGTTGTTTGTATTAGATTTTTGTGCCCAGACAGCATTGCAGTATTGTTTTGTATGTATGTATGTATGTATGTATTTAATGTTTTGTATATTTTTAGTATTGCATCTTTGGATAGGACGTATTTAGTTTTCCGCAGAACCAATAGATTTCTCGAAACTAAGTTAATTAATTCTAGGACGTATGACGTCACCTGGTGGCCTGTAAAATGACAAAATGACACTTCCGGTATCCACCAGATAGCAGACAGCAGAAGTGACAGGACACGACTGCACTACTCCTGCAACACAGAGAGTAGCCTACCGATGTAGGCATACTGCAGTACTGCTAACTACTGACTGGGAAAATTCATAAAGTTCTTATGGGATTTGTTCCCAATCCTACAATAACAGACAACATTACTCACCAGCGCCTAGAACAATCCACCAGGTCACCGGGTCCGTCGTCCGTTCTCTATTATATCGTGGGTTACAACTTATATTTCCGTCACTCTATTCCGCCGTGGGGAGGGGCTTCACTCGCGGTCAAGCGAGCAAGGTAACTTTGGCAATCAGGTAACTCTATTGGGTTTGGCAGTTTGGGTATTTATATTAAGGTGCAGGGAGAGCCTGGAGTCTGTTTGGGAGGTTTGGACATCCTTATAAAAGGAGCTCTAGAATTATCAGCCCAGTCAAGGCTTACACGTGGCCCAGGGGAAGAAATACTTGGAGTACCGCAACCGGCCCTCCTTATTTCCTTCCCGGCTATAGAATCTTCACAAAGGATTCTTTTAGCCAACGTGATAATAAGAACTTTTGAATTTAAAATAAAATCGCAGTTCTTCACAATTTCCTTGGCTCAGCAGCCTTGGTGATTAGTGGACTACGGCAGCTCTTCACCAAAGACTCTGTAGTCTGCGATCAATTTACTTTAGATTACCTCGCATATCGAGTGTCTTTTGTCAGTTGGTCATCAACCAGTGTATATGCGCTGGGTAGGACAGACGTTCGCTTCCGCAACGGGTCGAAAATTTGCCCTGGAAAAATTATAATCAATCCAAGTCATTATTATTGTTTTTCCGCCAAATTTAATTTAATTTTTGGCACAAACCTATATGTTTACCGGCTGAATCAAACTGTCAATGTCAACTGGTCAAACCGCGTTCTGACATTTAATTGGCCAAACCTGCAAACATCCTTTTATATTGCGACATTTCCGCTGGGAACGTACCGGTCTGTCGGTAGTTTAGGCCCCTACCGTATAGATTTGCAATATATATAATTACCGGTGCGGTACCTGTAATAAATTTTATATTGGTACCTATACTCCAAACACAACCCTATTCATACATTAGGGAACTAAGCTCAATCAGCGGTAGTTTTTGTGAATGAGTAGACCTAAACTTTCAGGTGTATTTGAGTTGTTTATGTTTTTGCACTTTTGTGTGTGTGTTTGTTTTATATACAGATATTGGCCTACCTAGGCCAATACAGTCTTGAACCCGTTTTCTGCCAGTCTGTGTCCCTGCTACCGTACATTTGCGAGTAGCCTAGGCCTATGGCCTACCGGTCTTAAATATCTAATCTGAACACAGGTAGGCCTAATATTTTAGTTATTCATGATTATAATCTGATGATCTGTGAAGTTGTGCATTTTCACATTCCCACATTCAGATTAATTCAAATTTTAATTCCAAGAAATTTCAAATTTAAATCCTGAGTACCGGTACTGGTCATATTTTGTATAAATTAATTAATATATACCGGCTGACCGGTACCTTCTGCAGTTCTGCTTCTGTTCAGATTTAGTGGTATACCGGTTTCAGGAGTTTTGCCTATCAGCCTATACTGCTATATATACCGGTATATATCTATATATCTGTACCGTATATAACCTAGTTAACTCCAGAACTCATAACTGGTTGATAGACCGAGTTACTGAGTTAACCAATTTCAGTACCAGTATTTGATAGGCTATTATTGTCTATTAAAGTGTGTATATTAATATTATTACATAATAATATTAAAGGTAATAGCGTCCTACATATACTCAACTCAGACGTTATTTCGTTATTATATATATAAAGTACCGATATCTGAGTATAGACACTGACAGACTGTCTAGTATCTACCAATATATGGTTCGTATCTATATAAATATCAGTATATAGCTAGCCTATATGTATTTAGTATTTAATACACTGCCCAACAGCCCAAGCTGCCATAGTGCATAGGCCTATTTAATTGTGTATCTAGGTAGGCCCTACTTCAATATTTACAATATAGACATTATTCACCCTCGTCTTATGAGTAATTAACTGCTTCAGTCTAGCAGTAAATCCTATTAATTCTGTAAATATATTTGTGTTTGCCTAATTGTAAGTTACTAGTTTTTGATTGCAGTTCTGCAGTTAAGTTTAAAATATAAACACAGTATCGGTACCTACCTGTCTGTTTCAGCCAATTTTAATCTTTTAGGCTATCCACTGACCATGATTGAATACAATCTTTTGTGAAAAGGGGATATCATATTACGCTTCCCTACTGCTCCCAATAGGTACAGATAGAGTACCCAACATTTATATTCGGTTCAGTAAAAGTAGTAGTAAGCTTGCTTCTTTTTAAGACATTCAGACCATTTGGCTTTATTAGGCCTTTGTTGAATATTTCATATATCAATTTTAAACATGTCTGATGATAATGGACAGTATACTACAGATGGGGAAAATCCGAACAATTCGCCATCAGCTTCTGACTTAACAGTAGTTCCCCCACAGCAAGAAAGTGATGAAACCAAATCAGAAGAACACCAGCTATTAGCTGTAACAACGAGACCCCTTAGTGAGAGAGCCACAGACTCCTACTTATCAGCTTGTATGCAGTTGAAATTGGAGGGTATTGACCCCACTGTCTCTTGTGAACGTTTAGACCACATAAGCTCAGGATATTTATCAGCGTCGACACGGTATCTAAACACATTGGAAGCGAAACTCACCCCCGAGTATTTCCAGGCTCACCGTCCAGACGAAGTATACACATGGAATGTTGAATTGGAAGCAAAACGACAACGCCTTATGTCTCATTTGGAGTGGATACGTCTCGTTGCCAAGGCCCGACAATTGGACACTCTTGATCATAGATTACAGATGCGCGCACGTGAGCACGATGGCAGATATCAAAAAATATCTAGTCTATACCAAAAATGGTGTGGAGCAGCAGGAGTAATGATGCCTCTATTTTCACCCCCGATCTGCACATTAAGCGAAAGCAGTGTTGCCTCTTCAAAAAGGGAGGACCGGATGCAACGCTTTGAAATAGCAAAGAAACATAGGGATCGTCGCCTTAAGGAATATCACCAACAGGAAGAATTGATCACTCAACGAAAGCAAACAGAAGCATAACAACTGAGAGATAACATAATACTGAGCTCCCAGAAGAGAGCCAACCAACAAGCTGTGGAAGAAAGGATAGCCCAATCTATGAAACGAGAGGTTGAAGAAAGAGTTGCTGCGGAACAACGTCATCAAGATAATATATTTGAGGAGTTAGCGGAACAGAAGAAACTGAAAGATATGGAGTTTCAATTGCAGAATGATGCCCTAGATCAACAACAGAAATTTATCCGTCTGCAGTCCCAGCTACAGGAAGTAAATGACACCATTCTGGATGATGCCCCTTTTGTTTCAATTGGACAAGAAGGGCAGTCTTAGCTACCAGCTGCAAGAGGACCTATCAGCTCATCTCCAATTAATCCCAGTTCCGAGACTTTGCAGCGATATTTACAGCAACCCCTGGTACCTGATTTGAATCGGTTGGTTATGGAAGAAAATCAAGAGGATCACTTGATAGACAAAAACCTAGAAGATAGAAAGGGAATGAAGGTCAACGTTGTAACCACCCAACCCGACTTGTCACGTCACGTTGAGTTTTGCCCACCAGTACCTAACAAGAGGCGAGCTGACGAAATTCCACCGGAAAAACATAGAATTCTCCTGGAATCAGAGGCTTTGAAAGAGGCAAAAGGAACTCCTAAACCTGGTAGAATTGAGCCAAGACATGTAACCTCAGAGATTAGATATGAGCGGCAGGACACTGAGACGGCACCATCCTCCCACTATTTCCAGAAGAATCCTGGAAGTGGAAATATACCACAAATATCTTCACCGAGGTATCAAACCTCGAGAGAACCAAAGGTTATCTTACATCCAAGGATACAATCAATACCTGTACCACCTCCAATATCCATGCAATACTCTACAAGTATAGGCGGAACCATTCCTAAACACACAAATGCTATATACGATAATAAAATGGGATGGTCACCAATAGACCAATATTCGAATTGGAGATATGAAATGGAGCAGAGTCTGCAGGGTTTATCCCAGAAGATTAATGAAATACAGGGTTTACAACCACCCCATGGGCACTGGGGACAGCACATAAGTCAGCTAGCCAAGAACATGGACATATGGTTAAAGGACATTCGGAAGAGTTGCTTTGATCATGTGGATAGGATCCAAGCAGAAGTTGCGCTCAATGCAGATACGGCCCAACTGCCCCCTCATGAAACTCTAACTTCCAATGGTACCTCAGCTAGATAACACTAAGATATTGAACGATCTCGCAGCTAAGTTAACAGAACCCACTCGTCGACGATGGGTAAAGGCATAATTACGTCACCAGCGTCGATTGAATGATCCTAATATTGCCAAAGCCGAACATTTTGTCCAGTTTTTGGAAGAAGAGGTGGATATTCTGGTTTTAATGCCTGTTGCGAAGCCCAATAATACCACAATTCTTAATAAAGATATTAAAAGAATTTCGAGGGTAAATGCAGTAAGAACAGATGACTCAAGTGATGATGATGAGTTCTTAAATCGGATAGTGGCGAAATTGCATAAGCCAGCAAAAGGAAGACATCAGCAATCCAAGGCTCTTAATGCTATCACTCGACCTTCTAAACAAAATATCCCACCCAAACCAACTGTATCCAGAGGGACAGGTGAGTTGAAATGTATTAAATGTGGAGATACCCATAACTTATTTAAATGTGAAGACTTTAATAAGATGAATCTAGAGAAAAGAAGATCCTTTTGTCAATGTGAAAAACTTTGCTACAACTGTTTATCAAGCCTCCACCTCCGATCCCATTGTAAGAATAAAAATCGTTGTAAAATTTGTGGTGAAGCCCACCACACTATCTTTCATAAAGAAGAACTTACCTCATGTGAAACTAAACGAGAAGAGGCTGCAATGAGAATAGTAGAATCTGAGACAGATTCAGATGCTGCTGGTGATGAATATGGAGTTACTGAGTTTGCAGAACATGAGTCAAATTTTATCGATAATGCTGCCATAATTTCCTGTAGACTCAATCGTAGAGGTGGTCCAGTACGTGAATTTCCGGTTTTGACCTTGAGACTAAATGGCGATAAGGGTTCAACAATTGTTAATGCTCTTGTAGATACGGGTAGCTCGACTACCTTTCTAGATGGGGATATTTTCGACCGGTTGTTTGGAGTAACCAAAGAAACTAACCTGCACTTAACGGCCGTAGCCTGGTACCAAGAGATGCCTACGGTAGTGGCAAAGGGTAAACTTAGTCCAGCCAGGGATGACGTGGAAGGGGAAATGGCAGAGAACATCAAAATTATACGTATGAATGGTTTAAAAAACGCACTTGGGACTCCCCATGACTGGTTGAGTGATGATTTTTCCAAACAATACCAGATTCCTCTAGCAACGGCTGAAGATCCTAAGGTTGTCATGCTCATAGGGCAGAACTGCCCTGAAGCCTTTCGCGTTTTAGAAACAATCCCGGCAGCTTTCTTGGGAGTGGGGTCATCCAAATACAGTTCGCCATTTGCGGCACGAACACCTCTTGGATGGTATTGTTCGGGACCATCAGAGAGAACATTAAAAGAGAGAGAATCTGAGAGTATAAATTACATTGAAATACTCACTCATGAATCAGTATGTCGACTACAAGATACATTCATAGAACAGGAATTGGCAGCCTTAGGTAGAGACATGACTGAACTGCCCACTCAGGATACTTACGATACCTTAATGCACTTGGTGACTCATAGTGAATCATCTAGAACCAACGACGATTATCATAATAATGAAGAATGTTCAGCTTGGGATAATATGACTCTTGATTTGGCCATGCAACGATGGCTTGAGAATGACAGCACTAACGTGAATGAGGATAAATTAGCAATGTCTCCAGACGACCTCCATGCTGTGGAGATCCAGCATCGGACGCGCAAACTTCTGCCTGATGGACATTATCAGACTGGCCTGCTGTGGCGGGATGATCCTCCACAGCTTATTAACAATTCTAGCCTAGCATATAATAGAGCTCTGAACATGAGAAAAAGGCTGAAGAAGAACCCTAAATATTTAGATATGTATCAACATCAAATGGATAAATACCTCAAAATTGATTGCGCAGAATTGGTTCCATCTGACCAACAACAATTTGGTCCCAGGTCATATTTTATGCCGCATCATTTTGTAACCCATGAAAACAAACCCAACACTGTACGAGTTGTTTTCGACTGTCATGCTACATATAAAGGTAAATCACTCAATACAGAGATACTTCCTGGACCAAACTTATTACAATCTTTGGTAGGAATTCTTATTAGATTTCGTGAGTTTAATGTAGCTTTCGTAGCAGATATAGAAGCAATGTTTCTACAGGTACGTGCCCTCCCAGTGGACCAAGACAGCCTCCGATATTATTGGTGGCCGACAACTGAGCTTGAAGGTGAGCCAAGCCAATATTGGATGAAGTGCCAACCCTTTGGAGTAATATCCTCACCTAGCAATGCTGAGAGTATTGTGTATGCAACAGCTGATGACAATGCCAATGATTTCAAAAAGGTTATAATTGAAACAATAAAGAATAGTTTATATATGGATGATGTTCTTAAGTCACATCCAATCAGTGGAAACTTAATTGATATTGCTCATGTGTTCAAGATTGCCTGCTCCGGGGTGGCTTTCGACTGGTGAAATTCGCTAGCAACAGCAAGGAACTACTACAGACATTTCCACCAGAAGAACGGGCCTCCCCTACCCTAGACTTAGATGTAGAGCAGCTCCCAGTAATGAAAACATTGGGACTACGTTGGCGAATGCAAGAAGATGAGTTCTACTTCACAGTTGCCTTTATCGATAATGTGCCAGCAAAAACACGACGCCAATGCCTTTCGAAAATGCACAAGGTCTTCGACCCATTTGGATATGTTGCGCCAGTAATTATGAGGGCTAAGTTCTTGCTTAAGAAAACACTTGGCTTTTAGATTTAGATTGGGATGATACTATTCCCCAATTTCTGTTTGAGGCCTGGAGTAAGTGGGAAAGGGACCTTAAACATATAGAACAATTAACTATTCCCAGAACATACTTTCCTCACTTGCAAACAACCGAACAACTTCAACTTCATGTCTTTGTTGACGCTTGTGATAATGGGATGGGTGCAACGGCCTATTTTAGACGAGAGTTGAAGGGTATATTTTCAGTAACCTTTGTTGCTTCAAAATCTCGTATTATGCCTAAACAGGAACTATCAACCCCTAAGGCAGAATTGCAAGCTGCTGTGCTGGGAACTGAACTTGCTGAGATTATCACAGCTGAACTTACTCTCAAGGTAGAACAATATTATTGGACTGATGCTACCATAGTATTACAATACCTGCATAACCGAAAACATAAACTCTCTGTGTTTATAACAAACCGGGTGACTCGAATATTAAAACGATCACTCCTATATCAATGGCGTCATATAGCTGGTACCATTAATCCAGCTGATCTGGCCTGTCGTGGCTCAACAGCAGAAGAATTAGTCAATTCTTCCATATGGTGGAAAGGTCCAGATTTCTTGTGGGAGACAGAAGATGAGTGGCCTCATGTACTGCGAGATCTAAATCTCCCCAAGGGAGCGGAGATAGTTCCCGATAGAGTATACCCCCCCAAATCTAGGTTGATTTCAGGAGAAACCAATACAATAATAAATGTTGAAGATGATCCTACCCCAATTCCCAAAGGTTCAAGTAAAGAGATTCAATTTCCAAACTTAGACAAAGGATTGCATCCTTGGTTGAAAAGACTTCTGAGCAGTCAGCAAAGTCTTCGTGCCTCGATTCGGGATATTTGCTACATTCGCCGCATGGCACATTGGTATTGTTGGCGACAAAAGAATCCCAATACGACCGAGAAACCTCTTAGATTTTTTTGTCCATTAACACTAGAAGAACTAAGGACCAGTTTACAAATGAGACTTCGCCTCTCACAAAGAATAGCAGATCCAGAACTTTTTTTGAAACATCAACATAATAACCCTATCCCCCCTCAGCGTGTTGCCACAATCATGTCAAATGGGATTATTCGAGTTCAAACACGCCTAACAATGGCTCCAGTGTCCTATGACACTATACATCCTATCATGTTGCGCGAACCACTCCTCTTGGAACAATTATTTTATGACACTCACCTTGAACTTAATCACTCAGGAAGAGACCATATCTTGAGTCATTTGAGACAACACTATTTTCTAGTTTCACCCTGGAACTATCTACGGAATGTTATGCGCAATTGTCTTCACTGCCGGAGATACAACTCACCACTGATGAAGCAACAGATGGGAGATCTACCCAACGTTCGGATGGCGGCATATGAGCCAGCATTTACCAATTGTGGAGTGGATATGTTTGGCCCGATATTAGTTAAGCGCACCAGAACTACTGTCAAACGATGGGGCTTATTGGCGGTATGTATGACTACAAGGGCGATCCATCTGGACGTTTTGTATCAAGCTAACATGGGTTTGTTTTTGTCCGCATTGTCCAGATTGATTGCACGGCGCGGACAACCACATCATATCACCTCTGATAATGGAGGAAACTTCGTAGCAGCCGAGAAAGAGCTTCGTAAGAATATCAATGAGTGGAATATGCAATCGCTACACGAGCTTCTTGATAATCATCAAATAAACCTCATAGACTGGTACTTTACTCCACCCCACGCTCCTTGGTATGGGGGAACTTATGAAAGGCTGGTACAGAGTGTCAAACAAGCTTTCTACAAACTGTTGCCCGAGGATGAGACTTACACGTATTTGGATGATGAGGCGTTGCGCACATTGTTGGCTCAGATCGAATTAGTTTTGAACAACCGACCATTAACACGTATTTCGCAATCTTCTGAATCAGCTGAAGCTCTCACTCCAGCACATTTCCTCTTCTCTAAACCAGCCATTACGATACCAATATCCGAAATGGAGGATAATGATCTTCATTCCCGACGCACCTGGAAAGTTCTTCAACTCCTGACTCAACGATTCTGGAACAATTGGTTGATTGACTATTTACCTTCTCAACGCCTAAGATCGAAGTGGTTTTGCCAACGACCAAATCTAAATATTGGTGATATCGTCTTAATTCATGACCCTGTACGGCCACGGCGGGATTGGCTTACAGCTACTGTCTTAGAACCTAACTACAGTGGCGATGGCTTAGTCAGAAGCGCTAAGTTGAAGACGCAGAATGGGAGTATTCTCGAAAGACCGATACAGAAATTATGCCTCCTTGAACAAGACTCAGAGAAGACAGGTATATATGGTCAATTTCAGCCTCTTCAACATAATCAGCCATGGATCCTTAGTAATATTACAAATACCCAACGGAAATCTGTTGACAAACATAAACCGTAAACGCCGTGTTAATAACTTTAATGATTCTACTTATTAACTGAAACTGTATACAGATAACCGATTTAATATAGCAAAGAATGAGTGTATTATAATGCGTTGTATGTTTAGTATGAATAGATCGTATGATGTTCATATTTATCTGATCTAAGAAACTAGCGCATGAATTAGAACAAAATATGACATACATAGAGACATATAAACATAATTCCGGTAATAAATTTAAATTTATTTAAATTTATTGAGATTTGTTGAATTTATAGTTAACGATAAAATTTTTAATTAATGACCAACTTTCAAAAGTAATTCGAGAAAAATTTAATGACTTAATAAAATACATTTTAGACCGAAGGAGGGTCGGAGTGTTTAAAAAATAAAAATAACATTTATTATAACTAAAACTGTTTAATTAATTAAAAAATAATTAATCTCTGAAGTTATTCTTCCTCTTGGTTTCAGTTTGGTGAATTTAAGTTATCACCAATTTGATTACTTTTACATTTTAAGAGGTAATCGCCTGATTGGATTGATTTTGATTATGAAACAGTGTGATATTATATAACATAATAATAATATAGAAAAACCCAGGCTATCTCTATGGGTTTATTATTATTGGGGGGAATCGAACGGTGGGTGAGGGACTAATTGCCTTCTCGCCAACTTTGGAATACTCAATTTGACTCCCCACGGCAACGGCTATTTACCTAGACTATGGAACCACAGACGTCCTGGGACAAAGATGTTTCGTTGGACCGATGCTAGACCTATATATACCTAGACGGATCGGATCTGCGTGACGTGATGGGTGACTCGTCATCTAACTTACCGGTGAACCAAATAATTATCTCAACCTTTCCCTGGAAATTGCCTGCAGACGGGAAAAACACCGGGTGAATGACCTTCAGGAGTCAGTCCCCGAAAACGGAGTCTATTAGAATTTCAGAAGTTTGATTAATTTGGCGTTGAAATGTTTATATTGTTAATACTTGGTTTGTTGATAATTTCTTTGATATGATAACTTTACTTGCCGGTAATATAGTTTTATTCAGAAAGCCTATTATATTAATCATGTTATTATTCTAAGAATATATATTAAGTTATACATATAGTGCAATAGTTTTTACTGGATCAGCAAACATTACCTAGAGAAACCTTGCCTAAATGGGAGCCAGCAAGTACTAAGTATTTCATTTCGAGTTAATCATACTCAATCGTAAATTTTTAGAAATTTTTGTTGTTGTTGTAATAACGGTGCAATAATTAAATTAAATGCCTTTGTTAGTTTATTTTCCCTTATTGATAGTTAATTAATTTGAGTTCCAACTCAAAATGTATACACCATATATACTTAACTACAACTACGTAAATAATTAATAGTTTAGTATGTGATAGTCACAAATATAGTAGTTTACAACAATTATTAATAACGTATTGTGTTACCAATATAATTATTTACGTGTGTCATAATGGTGAAGGGATTACGTGCAATTTATTGTACCACCAGTTTCCTTTTTGTTTATAAATAATTTATAAATAAATTTTTTAGGGAGCGGTATGACGTCACCTGGTGGCCTGTAAAATGACAAAATGACACTTCTGCACACTTCTACGACACGACTGCACTACTCCTGCAACACAGAGAGTAGCCTACCGATGTAGGCATACTGCAGTACTGCTAACTACTGACTGGGAAAATTCATAAAGTTCTTATGGGATTTGTTCCCAATCCTACAATAACAGACAACATTACTCACCAGCGCCTAGAACAATCCACCAGGTCACCGGGTCCGTCGTCCGTTCTCTATTATATCGTGGGTTACAACTTATATTTCCGTCACTCTATTCCGCCGTGAGGAGGGGCTTCACTCGCGGTCAAGCGAGCAAGGTAACTTTGGCAATCAGGTAACTCTATTGGGTTTGGCAGTTTGGGTATTTATATTAAGGTGCAGGGAGAGCCTGGAGTCTGTTTGGGAGGTTTGGACATCCTTATAAAAGGAGCTCTAGAATTATCAGCCCAGTCAAGGCTTACACGTGGCCCAGGGGAAGAAATACTTGGAGTACCGCAACCGGCCCTCCTTATTTCCTTCCCGGCTATAGAATCTTCACAAAGGATTCTTTTAGCCAACGTGATAGGACATGGTCATTGAACTTGAAATTGGAAGAAAATACCAGTCCCGGGTGTTTGTGAGTCTCACCACACGGAAGGGCCTCACCATTTAGATGTAGTGACACTGTCTGGTAGGGGATGGAACCATACATAGTCATTACAATGGTTTTCTCTGGGTTAAAAGTTACGAGCCATTTAGTAGCCCAAGTGTGTAGTTCATGAAGTTCGTGGTTAAGAAAGTGAGCGCGCACAACAGGATGACTGATTCTAGATGAAAGAGATGTATCGTCAGCAAACAGTGAACAGTTTGCCGACAATACATCAACAAGGTCATTTATGTAAATAATAAATAAGATGGGACCGAGCACACTTCCCTGGGGTACGCCAGTGAGCACCGCCAGAAACAGTGAGCATGTCCCATCTAGTACTACACGCTGCCAACGCCCTGATAAATAACATTGGAACCATGCCAATAAACGACCGCGGATTCCCATTCTATATGATTTTTCAAGGAGACCTGCGTGCCATACCCTGTCAAAGGCTTTTGTGACATCACAGAATATTACTTGTGTGACGTCGCCTTCGTCCCAGGCCTGGCACCAGGAGTCGTATAGGAAGAGAAGTTGGTTTTGGCAACTATCGCCGGGAATAAATCCTGATTGTCGTTTCGATATTTTATGCCATAGGAAATTCCAGATATGCTTTCTGACAACAGTTTCAAAAAGCTTAGAAAGGTTATTTAATAAAGAAATTGGGCGATAGTTGCCAGAATTATAAAATTCTCCCTTTTTAAAAATTGGAGTAATATTAGAATACTTCCAGGATTGTGGAAAAATAGAAATGTTAAGTAACGCATTAAGTAAAATAGTTAAACCAACTATTAAAGAGCCGGATAATGATTTAATAACGCTGTTACTTATTCCATCGATACCAGGAGATCCATTCGTATTTAAGGATGAAATACCTGAACCTACGTCCTCTTCTGAAATCTGTATGTGCTCTAGGACTGCTTCTTCAGGGACGCACTGAACAGTCGCGGGGTCGGGGTGTACTGTAGTGAAGTCGGGGGTAAAGATTGTGGTATGGGATGTACCGCTGCAGGCTCCACGAGATATACCACCGATGGTACAGTCTGGGGTATGGGGTGTGCCGCCGGTGGTACAGTCTGTGGTATGGGATGAAGCACTGGGGGCACTACAGGATGTACCACCGATGGTATAGTCTGGGGTATGGGGTGCACTGCTGGAGGTACAATCGGAGGTGTGGGATGTACTACCGGTGGTACAGTATGGGGTGCACTGCTGGAGGTACAATCGGAGGTGTGGGATGTACTACCGGTGGTACAGTCTGGGGTATGGGGTGCACTGCTGGAGGTACAGTCGGAGGTGTGGGATGTACTACCGGTGGTACAGTCTGGAGTATGGGGTGCACTGCTGGAGGTACAATCGGAGGTGTGGGATGTACTACCTGTGGTACAGTCAGGGGTATGGGGTGCACTGCTGGAGGTACAATCGGAGGTGTGGGATGTACTACCGGTGGTACAGTCTGGGGTATGGGGTGCACTGCTGGAGGTACAATCGGAAGTGTGGGATGTACTACCGGTGGTACAGTCTGGAGTATGGGGTGCACTTCTGGAGGTACAATCGGAGGTGTGGGATCTACTACCAGTGGTACAGTCGGGGGTATGTGGTGAAGCACTGGAGGTACTACAGAAAGTACCACCGGTGGTACAGGCTGGTGTGTGGGATGTACTAGCGGTGGTGCTGTCTGAGGTGTGGATTGTACTGGGGTCGTCGGTAATAAACCTGGTAAAGTGGAATTAATGACAAATCTGTTATTTAGAACTTGGGCATTGTCAAAGGCTTCATACACCGCTGTATCACCATCAAATAAGAACGGGATGGATAATAATTTGTTTTTCCCCAGTACCGACTTTACTATTGAAAACTATTTCTTAGAGTCTAAGTTGCTGGAACTTTTGGTTGATAAATACAATTCACTAGAATATGAAGCCTTAGCTAAGCGAACTTTTTGAGTGACAAAATTTCGATATTTTCTGAATTTGACCCATTGATTTGAGTTGTTGGGTGTCCCTTTGGCTCGTTTGTGTAGCCTTTCCCTGCGCCTGAACAGTGAGCGCAACTCATTATTTATCCACTTAGGGTCGCTGGATCTGGTTTTTATTTTGTGGCTGGGAATAAATCTATTCGTACCTTCAAGTAAAGTCTCTGTGAGAAAATTAACACCTTCAACAGGGTCATCGGCATGTGCACCAAAGTAGCTACTAAGACATTTGCTATTTAGGAATTGTCTGAATTCTCTCCAGTTCACTTTGTCATAATCCCATACGGTACGAATGAAAAGGGGTGGCGGTTTAATATCAACGTGAGACAGACTTGCACCATTCTTGTTCATAATTGTTGTTGACTATGTTCTACGCATGTCCTTAGATCATCATAATGATGATGGGGTGATGATAACTCCACCTACTGGTTCCAGAAGTCGAGGAAATCCTGCCAAGTACCTAACTGATCTAGACTTTGCTGATGACTTAGGGGTACTCTCAGAATCACTAGAGGGAGCCCAATGGCTCCTCAGCTCATTAGAACATGCTGCTTCTAGTGT
The DNA here is from genome assembly GCA_032718475.1 of Nemertoderma westbladi. Taxonomy (NCBI): domain Eukaryota; kingdom Metazoa; phylum Xenacoelomorpha; order Nemertodermatida; family Nemertodermatidae; genus Nemertoderma; species Nemertoderma westbladi. The sequence continues at coordinate 29,928 of JAUCBJ010002501.1, forward strand.
TGGTCTTTTTATTAACTCCAGAAAGACCAAAATTTTGACAGTTAACTTTGAAAGTCCTCAGCAAGTCTCTGATCGGATGAGCATAAGCTCAAAAGATGGTATGCTTGAGCATGTGGATGACTTCTGTTACCTGGGATCATGGATCCGGAAGTCAGGTGAGGACGTTCGAATACGTAAGGGAAAGGCATTGGCAGCCTTTAATAGGCTTTCCAGGATTTGGAAGTCACCGAGAATTAATCGGAAACTTGAGGTCCGATTATTTAGAGCAGCAGTAGTTCCAGTACTCCGCTATGGGATTCCATGCTGGGCTCTAACTGCTCAGGACACCAAATCTCTGGATGGCACATTCACAAGAATGCTACGCCGGGTTCATTGTGTCAAGTACAATGCACACATCTCCAACGAGACACTATATAACATTGGAGGTATCTCATTGCTTCCCCCAAGCTTGACACTAGAACAAAATCGCCTCCGCTTTGCAGGACATTGCTTTCGCCGTGAGGACCAGCCAGTGCATAATCTTGTACTTTGGCAGCCCCATGGAGTGAATAAGCATGGTGGACAGCCCATGACTTTCTTGAGACGCATCTTAAAGGACACTGGCCTTGAAGATGCGGATAATCTAGCAAATGTCATGGGTGATAGGGAGTTGTGGCGGTGCAATTTTGTCGATAAGCCGGCACAGCATTCTTAAAAATGCAGCTGCAATGCAGCATGCCGATCCTAGTAGATACTAATTGGTACTACAATTTAGAATTTGTCAATTTGTACAACACAAATACATTTCTGTTTAGATTGGCGGTCATGTAGATTGTCGAACTATTAGCTTGTTGCTTTTGAGAATTTAAAGAAAGTGTTCAATGTTAGTTAACTTTAGTAACTGTTTTTCACTCGTCTATTGAACAAGAAGATTATTAGTTATATTAATTAGGGCTTATTTGACAGGTTTGGTACATTTTAGTGGGAAGTTTTGTAAACTTATTTGCACTGTCTCATTTCATTTCAGTCCGGATTCCACTGGCTGCAAATACGAATATATGCGTATGGTGTATGCGTATGGTGTATGCATATGGTGTATGCGTATGGTGTATGCGTATGGTGTATGCGTATGGTGTATGCGTATGTTGTATGCGTATGGTGTATGCGTATGGTGTATGCATATGGTGTATGCGTATGGTGTATGCGTATGGTGTATGGGTATGGTGTATGCGTATGGTGTATGCGTATGGTGTATGCGTATGGTGCATGCGTATGGTGTATGCGTATGGTGTATGCGTACGGTGTATGCGTATGGCGTATGCGTATGGTGTATGCGTAGGTATGGTGTATGCGTAGGTATGGTTTATGCGTATGGTGTATGCGTATGGTGTATGCGTAGGTATGGTGTATGCGTATGGTGTATGCGTATGGTGAAAATTATAGGCCTCAGATGACTAGAGAGGACCTAAATATGATTTATGGCTTATGGCTTATGAAATGGCTTATGATTAAGCTATTATAAAGTTAGTATATTTATATTATTTATATTATATTTAATATAATAAGTATAAAGAAACTTAAGAAGTTAAGCTTCCGGTTTATTAATCATGTATTATAATTAGTAATACACTATTGAATGTTTAAAAATGTATTATTATTTCAGATCTTAGTCACAAGGTACAGGTAATTATTATTATTACTGGCCTTAGGTACTACTAGGATCGGCATGCTGCATTGCAGCTGCATTTTTAAGAATGCTGTTCCGGCTTGTCGACATACTTTTAGGCATTAGGTACACGGTTAATGGAGCCTCTTATAGATACCCTAACTGACGAAATAGTAAAATACGTATGAGAGACTAATGCACTAATATAATGCTTAAAATATCGAATTTTAAATTATGTACTAAATAAAACGAAATGTTATTATCATATTTAATAGAGAGCAAAACAAAAACAACATGGGTGTTACAAATCCATTATACGTAATGTAATGCACAGTACATTGTTGCAACAGTCTCCAATTTCCACCAATGTTGTAGTCCATTAACCCTATTACCACTGGGGTGTTTTGACCATTAGCACCACTGGGGGGGGGGGGCCGATTCGGCCCACCCACTATATTTTTGTAGTCGTCCAATGAAATCCTACAAAATTTGGGCTGTTGGTGAAACAACTATAGATGAACACTACCAAACCTTAAAAAATTAAAATTTCATAAGCAGGGACTCATAATTTTGATGAAAAATAAAAGTAGTCCCAGGACAAAATTACAAAATTTTTCGTTTTCTAAAAACTAATAGTGTGGCAGTGTTGGCTAGATTTAGTAGGTTTTTCAAGACGCTGAATCGAATGTGATTATATTCCACTTCCAAAAATTGAAGTGGATGCTATTTTTCGTGCACCTAAGAAGTGGGCGTGGCACTTCAAATTTTGAAAAATTAGATATTCAGAAAAAGCCCCTAATTTTTTTATTTCAACGCATCTTTATGGGTTTTCTGGGCCGCTGAATCGATTGAAAGTAATATAGAAGCCTGAAGACTGAGTGGTTCGCCATTTTTGGTGCACCAAAATTAGGGCGTGGCACTTCAAATTTTGAAAAATACGAGATTCGGAAAATAAACCAAAATTGAAATTTTAACGAATTTATATAGGTTTTCCAGACCCCTGAATCGATTGAAAGTAATATAGAAGCCTGAAGACTTAGAAGTTAGCCATTTTTTGAAATCAAAACTTTAGTGTTTTTTCCGAATAAAGTAATTTTGAAAATTTGAAGTGCCACGCCCTAATTTTGGTGCACCGAAAATTACGTACACAAAGGATTTGAGGCTTCTATATTACTTTCAATCGATTCAGCGCTCCAGAAAACCTATAAAATTAATTTGAAATCAAAACTTTAGTGAATTTTCCGAATCTCGTATTTTTCAAAATTTGAAGTGCCACGCCCTAATTTTGATGCACCAAAAATGGCGAACCACTAAGTCTTCAGGCTTCTATATTACTTTCAATCGATTCAGCGCTCCAGAAAACCTATAAAAATGCTTTGCAAATCAATACTTTAGTGTATTTTCCGAATCTCGTATTTTTCAAAATTTGAAGTGCCACGCCCTAATTTTGGTGCACCAAAAATAGCGAACCACTACACTTACATACTTGTATAGAGCATTAGAGTGATCCAAACCAATAAAAATAAATAAAAATAGCCCAAACATAAATAATTACTAAATCACGAATGACTTTGTAAAATTCGAAAATTTCAAAAAATTTGGTGCTGGAGACCAAATTTTGAGGTGGCACCCACATCGAAATGTAGAAATCCAATTGCAACGGCGTTTTTTGCAAAAGATGCGGCATTAAATTTGGCTAATTCTCACAAAAAATTGGGCCGGTACGTAATGTCGTTGCATAGTTACAGCAACTAAAAACTAGGAAGGGGCCGATTCGGCCCCCCCCCCCCCCAGTGGTAATAGGGTTAAGAGTGGGTCGCTTTCGACACTGCTGAGATGCTGTGACAGAAGAAAACTGAAGATAAAAAAGTGAATTTATCATTCCGGTATTGAATTAGCTGTATATTATTCTACACTTAACACGCATGATATGGGTATCTAGACTACATGTATTAAATTATGTGTTTATGTTTTTGTGTAACAATTTTCCGTATACATACATATAATTGAATTGCACCGCAAAATATTGGGTTATATATAAAATAATATTATAGCAGTACGTAGCTCCTTCACCATGCTATTTAATTCCTATTAGGATATTCAACGGTGCACAGACGATGGCTTGCCGGGAAGGCCCATTACGCAAACCACCTCCTTTACACATATACATACAGTATATAACAAGATTACGTATCGTATTTAAACAATCCGTATATACTGTAGTACGTCTAACTACAACTACTGTAAATTACATACCTAAAATAAATGTATAAAACAAAGAACCGGTATATCGTATAAATGATATATATCATCTATATTACTATGCATGCACACAAGGGTATAAGTTGATTAATCTTATATGTAGATATAAAGCCGTTCTAATAATAAAACCCTTTCTAATAAGAGTTACTGTATACTGGATTGAGAAAAGGGTTTAAGAAAATTATTGTAATAGATGGGATAATGCTGGAAAATTACCTGAGATATGTAAGATATGGATAATGCTATAAAATAAGCTAAGATATATAAGTTTAAAGGATGACTAATTTATAACTAGTGTACAAAATTTTATATGAGTTACTTATTATTAGTTTTGATTACTTGTTTTTAGATATCGTTTGAGACAATTTAAAGATAGATATTCTAGGTCGGTGCCTTACAGAGATTGGGAGGCTGTTCCAGACCTCGGGTGCTTGGACCCTGATGGATTGCCTGGCGACCAATAGCCTAGTCCGGTGCGTTACACAGTTGTTGTTAATAGCGGTGCGGGTACAATGGTCGTGAGTCGTAGATGAGGGTGTGTTGTTAGATGTCAGTGTTACCCCTGCTTTGTACTATCCGTTGAGCCCTCTGTTGTAGTCTGTGCAGTGATTTAATTGTAGTATTTCGGTTGTCAGTATCTGTCTGTTGTTTCCGCCTTCGTCTGGAGTGTCGATGTATTGGCGTTTGTCTTGGTGGCCCTGTATTGTCGTTGTTTGTATTATATTTTTGTGCCCAGACAGCATTGCAGTATTGTAAGTAGCGGCCTATCATCGTGTTATACAGTATTGTGAGAATCTGTGGGTTGATGGAGTTTTTTATTTTGTTAATAAAACCGACATTCCAGCTTATTTTGGTCCGTATATATTCGAAATGGTGTTTCCAAGTCGAAATGATGCGTTGTTTATTGTCACAGTTGTGTCAGTGTCTAGTTTCAGATTTCTGTTGTTAGTATGGAAGATAATGTAAGTCGGAAGAATGGAAGTCGGTTTAGTTGGAACCATTTAGTCAGTTTATATAAATCGTCGTTTCGATGTGAGATAAGTTGATGAATGTCCGTACCTGATTTTAGAATGTTCATGTCGTCATCAAACTTTGGTGGTTCACTGTGAACTCACACTTGTCCAGTGAAAGGAGGGTTAATAATGCGTGTTGGGTGCACCGTTTTGTTCTAAATCCGAATTGTGCTGGTGTTAGTATAATTAAATAAATTAATTAATTAGCATAATTAAATAGTCTGTTAGTTCGGTCTGTACAATCGAGTTCAATTCGAGTATTTTTGAGAAGTATGTAAGTACTGATATTGGTCTGTAATTTTGTACGAATGTCGGATTTACTGATTTGAAAATAGGTGTGATACGCGCAATTTTCATTTGTTTTGGTACTGAGCCGCTACTGAGAGATATATTCACAATGTTTGAGAGCGGTTCAGCTATTAGTGTGATGGTCGGGTACACAGCAGTGGCTGGCAATCAAAGTGGTGGACAATATTTTCGTTCACTGCAGATATATCTCTATTGATATATCCTGCCACCATTGGTTGATGGCCAAATGACATTGAATCTGTGATTAATGCTGAGAGAACCACATTCTCGTAAGTAATTGTCTCTATCCTCTCTTTGACCCCCGTCGCAGTGCATAAAGATCTCAATTATCAAGCCTCTGATAGATACAGCAATGAATGACTCTCTGTCTGTGCCAGTTTTAATTCGTTCACAGTGCTGGTATATATTTTCCTTCCTTCATGAAAATGGCAGTGCCACCTTTGCCTCTCACTGTCATTTTCGGTATGGAAATGCCTTCAGTGATAGTGAAAAGGCAGTAGTAAATATTCAATGTAAATAGGACAATATGATAATGCTCTCCATAGCGAAAAGTATCAACCGGCCCTATTGGGACTTGAACCCGGTACCTAGGTTTCAAACTTCTGGTTATCATCAGCCGGGTGAGTGTACTGAGCTACCAGACCGGATGAATATTTCGCTGTGGAGTGGGAGATCATATTTAGGCCAACTAATCACTCAAAGGAAAGTACAAGTTCGTTATTCCCGTGCCTTGCCAGAAATGGCAACCATGCCTCAAAGAATAACTATTATACAGTGTTGTAGAAACCACTGTAACCCTGTACGCCTGGCCCAGGCTGTTATTTAATAATAATAAGTGAATTGTTGTGGGGTGAGTGACGCGGTGTATTAAATATACAATGTAAATAGGACAATATGATAATGCTCTCCATAGCGAAAAATATCAACCGGCCCTATTGGTGCTCGAACCCGGTACCTAGGTTTCAAACTTCTGGTTATCATCAGCCGGGTGAGTGTACTGAGCTACCAGACCAGATGAATATTTCACTGTGGAGTGGGAGATCATATTTAGGCCAACTAATCACTCAAAGGAAAGTACAAGTTCGTTATTCCCGTGCTCTGCTAGAAATGGCAACCATGCCTCAAAGATCTCCCACTCCACAGCGAAATATTCATCCAGTCTGGTAGCTCAGTACACTCACCCGGCTGATGATAACCAGAAGTTTGAAACCTAGGTACCGGGTTCGAGCCCCAATAGGGCCGGTTGATATTTTTCGCTATAGAGAGCATTATCATATTGCCCTATTTACATTGTATATTTAATACACCGCGTCACTCACCCCACAACAATTCACTTATTATTAAAAGGCAGTAGTTGCAGCCCTTATGTATTATCTCGTCCCGCATCCCTAACCAGTCTTCCTGGATGATAAAGATGTCTGGTCTGTTCATTGTGAGAAAGTTATTAATGTATTGTTTATTCCTGGTATATCCTTGACAGTTATAGGTAGCAATACTGATTTTGGTTATCATCCTATCCATTGGGTGTCTCATATCATCAGACTAGGATAATTTATCAACAGTAGTATTAACAATTTATCAAGAGTCTATCAAGCCTGTATATAGACTGACTCAAGGTATTATTGGATTAATCAAGTTGGATCTTGACTATAATCAGTTTATTTGAGATATATTATCTTTGTTGGATTTGGATAAAATTAGAAATACTTCTCGTTCTTAAACCACATGGAGCAACATACAATGGCTAATACAAGATCTGCTGTCATGTAAATTGTGGAAAGAAAGAGAAAATATATATTACTCATTTCATATGCTATAGCCAAAACGTTTAATATTGTACATGGTACCATTGTATTCAACACAATGATGGTTGCTCTTTCATACATTTAATAACACATGCCTACACTACTAACTAATGTACAGGTTAACAGTATATTATGACGATGGGCTTACTGATTTAATATAGAGTACTCCCTCTAGCTCTAATGATAACTAGATAGCTAATGATTATGATGAGAAATGGAACGATGGGAAGACTAATCAATGAGGCAGCTGATTGGAAACCAAAATAGTCATCTAACATTCCTCCAAAGAGCGCACCTATGATGTTTCCACAAGCCAAAGATAACCTAACAATTTGTTGAACCAATGTCCGTATATCGACGTTGTCTGTTCTGTCCTTTAATGCAATGCGAGTTAGAGTTTCTGTACCGCAACTAATAAACAATCCTACACCAACTCCGAGAAAACAGCATCCAAATATTGACAATGGCAGACTCAATGGTAACCCTAGCAACTGTGTTGGTCCAATCAATTGCATGGAAATTATTATTGAAACATATCCTATGATGGTGGGATACACTGGGTTTAGAAGTGAACATTTCTGCATTACAAAACTCATTGCAAACACGGTTGCAGCAGATGAAACAACATTCCCCACCATGATCAATCCGATGTTCATTTGTGGCATTTCGTAAACATCATGGACATACACAGCGTAGTTTGCAGCATAATATAGATATGTTGTTTCGCCAACTATTGTCAAAATCGATAGTGTACTAGTACAAAAGTTGCTAAGCAATGAAATCAAGTCGGGTCTTGGTTCGGTAGATGACGATCTGTCAAGTATATTTTCTGGAGACTCGAAACAACAATATAAATTTACAACCAATATGGTAATTCCTGGAATTAAAAATGCTCCTCTAAATCCAATGGTTGTGTATAAGAATGACCCAAGCACAGGTGCAGACGTCAAGCCTAATCCAAGCATCACTTGTGAGATTCCAACAACCATAGTTCGATTGTGAGGATATAGATCCATTAGTAAGCTGAAACTAAAGATGTAACTGATGTTTCCTCCAATAGCATCTAAAGTTCTAAAGATAAAGCATGTACAAATATGAACAGTATTGTTGGTGATATCCTCCACAAATCCGAATGCTGAAAGAGAAAGTGCTCCAAGGATCCCAAACACACCATAGGAGAGGCGACTTCCGAGATTTATAATGGAGTTTCCACATGTGATGAATATGATAAGTCGTGCAGCTGGGTATATAGCTAGCACACTACCAGTCATGGTCTTAGACCAGTTACGACCTTCGACAACAATTGGGAAAAAGGAGTCTAAAAGTGCAAAGCACAACCCTGGAATAACCTGGGAGAAAAAGAGAAATCCTGTGAGTATTATTTTCCTGCGGTTGATATCCATTATAGTTATCATTGATGGACCACCATATAAAAAACACAAGAAATAAAATATAGCACAATATATAACTATATAATACCAGAAGACTTATAAATAACCTACTTTACTGTACTTGTTTACATTTATTTTACAATTATTTTAGGGTTTTCTTTTGGCTAGAGTTATTGGGATGACAGCAGAGTGAAGTTCTCCACTGAGAAATAGTGATAGTGAAGAATGGTCCTACACACAGTGATGTCCACTATACCTTTCATGTAAGTATATAGTAAATGTTTAGAATGATCTTGGTAGGTAATATTTTTGTCAACAACATTCTGATGGAAACCCAACTGGCATCTTTGGGGTTTTTCCTAAAAATTACCATATTCTACATCGGATCATGACTTATTAGGCCGCGTTCACATTACCGAGTCAAAGTCAAAAGACAAAAATGTAAAACACATCACATGAAATTTAATTTTTTCTAGAATGCCCTTATGTATTATATTAGGCCTATATAATGTATTATTATTTATTATTGCAAGCTAGCTATAATTATTTTCTTTTGACTTTGACTGTGACTTGGTAGTGTGAACGCGGCCTTATGCAAAAACAATACGATTTTCGAATCTCAAGTTCGAAAAAAGTGTTCCAGAACTTTTTTACTCACCATTATTCCAATGGAAACAGCCACGGTCTCAAGTTATAAAGTGTGCTAATCTTAAAGACTATGAACTTTTAAGGTGAAAGAATTTAAAAGAGAAATTCAATAACACAATTGCATAAACTCATAATAAAATCTAATATATTTAAAAACCATTCATCAATTGCAATAGATGTATTAAATTCAACTATCTGCCAAATACATTCAAAATACATAATTACATATTCGTCTCCAGCAAAAATAAGTGAGGTGTGACTGGATTTAAAATTGACAAAAAAGTGTGTCCTATAGCGTTACATCATAGTATTCTCCATAGAGATTACTATGATGTAAGTTAAACAGTTATGGAAATAAATATGTACAATTTAATATATTATAGGGAAGAAATCGGATAAAATGTCTTAACCATTCCTTGAGAGGATTTCTTAATGGCAATTTATATAAAACCCTCAATGATCCTCAACTGGGCATCAGTGTGATTATTGATGACAATCGTATTACCATAATACAAAATATTTACTATATACTCCCATGCAAGGTTCAGTGAATAAAAGTTCGTTCAATAAATATGCCGGATTATCAGTGAGGTTTCATGCAAGATCCATGCATGATTAGTATTAATTCATTCAGTCATATGTGGAATCAACTTCAGGGTATCAATAATGAATTTATATGGGGATATAAAAATTCATTTGAAGTGTCATGGGTGACACACTTGCTTTTATTATCTTTATTATGGTGGTTGATTATTTACTGCGAATTTCTCAACATAATACAGATGGTGTGGAAATACAAACAGACTGTGGTAGTAGCTGCCAGTAGTGCGAGAAAAGCGCCAATATATTTATTGGACCTAGACTTTGCTGATGATGATCTGTGTTTAAAGTCAGCAAAATTGGATGGTGCAAAAGCAGCATTCATTGTCAATGTATCTATAAATGCTATGAATTCCAAAATTTTGATTCTAAACTTGGATTCCCCCCAGCAAGTCTTTGACTGTTAGAGTCTTCATTAAGATTTTGGTTGAAGTTATTGATCATGTAGTAGACTTCAGCTACCTGTGCTGTGAGAAATAAAGTTTGTATTAAATATATTTACTTTACAAAGTCAACATATTTTTGTAAACATTAGCGTCTTGGGGCTTTATAACAGCCCTTTTTAGTTTCTTATTTTAGAAAAACTACATCCCTTGAAGATTAAAACACCTATATGGGTCTAAGGGTCACAAATACAAAAACTGAAAATATTTTGTCGAGATTTTTTTGTTACTAGATGTACGGAAAATGCTTTATTTGCAGTAAGTGCAGGTAGCATTGAAATTTACAAGTAGTGAAAAGCATAAGCTAGACTCATCGCCAAAACCGACCACAACTACCACACTGCTATGAAGGCTCAGGATATATGTACCAATTAATATGGTTTGCGTTTAAGTTAAAAAGTCAAATAATTCGGTCGTTGATAGATCGTGATCCACACCAGCTTCCAAGGTGGGGGTGGGACCATCACAGGTCAAATGCGAGGTGACATTTAGTAACTGCGACGACAGAGGTTTAGCCAAACCTCTGTCGGTCATAGCTTGATGAGTGCAACACAACTAGAGTAAGGCAACGATTCTGAACATTTTTTTAAATTCCATGCACTTCACTATTTTTGAGAAGATGAAAAATGTTGTTAATATATGTGGCAGTGAAAGCGAAAAGGTACCTTAAGGTGAAATTGAGGTTTTTGAGTTAGATATTGCATGTGATTGGCCAACATCTCAGCTCTCTAATGAGCTATAAATCATCCTGATTGGATGAGTACATCAAGAGTTATTAGAAATTAAGTATTGGCAAGACAACCAGATGGAAAATATACTATTATGAGTAAATCGCGTTTAAAATTTTAATAGTATTTTAATAGTCGTAGGGATTACTTACAAAATATCTTGAAAGTGAGTTTGCTAAATCGGAGTGGGTCTGTTGTTGTGTTGTGATGTTGAGGCTTGAGGGGCAAAATGTGTAATAGGAATGTATATTAGCAAACTAATGAACAACGATGCTGCCTTTTTTTTCTAGCCTGGGACTTCGAGCAGCACGTGATCAACTAAGCTGGATGGTTATCTAAGGCAGGGACTTCGAGCACCACGTGAACAACTATGCTGGGTTTTTATCTAGTCTGGGACTCCGAGCAGCACATGAACAACTAGGGTAGCTAGTTATCTAGTTTGAGACTTCGAGCAGTACGTGAATAACTAAGGTAGCTAGTTATCTAGTATGGGACTTCGAGCAGCACGTGAACAACAAAGCTAGATAATTATCTAGTTTGAGACTTTGAGCAGCATGCGAACAACTAAGGTAGCTTAGTCTGGGACTTCAAGCAGCGCGGGAACAAGTAAGCTAACTATGATTATCTATTTTGGGACTTCGAGCAGCACGTGAACAACAAAGCTAGCTAGTTATCTAGTTTGAGACTTCGAGCAGCACATGAACAACTAAGGTAACTATGGTTGTCTAATTTGGGACTTCGAGCAGCACGTAAACAACTAAGGTAGCTAGTTATCTAGTTTGGGACTTCGAGCAGCACGTGAACAACAAAGCTAGCTAGTTATCTAGTTTGAGACTTCGAGCAGCACGTGAACAATAAAGGTAGCTAGTTATAGTAGACTAGTCTGGGACTTCGAGCAGCACGTGAACAACAAAGGTAGCTAGTTATCTAGTCTGGGACTTCGAGCAGGACGTGCACAAATATGCTACGTTTTTATCTAGTTTGGGACTTCGAGCAGCACGTAAACAACAAAGCTATCTAGTTATCTTGTTTGAGACTTCGAGCAGCACGTGAAAAACTGAGGTAGCTAGTTATCTGGTCTGGGACTTCGAGCGACATTGTGTCAAGTACAATGCACACATCTCCAACCAGACACTATATAACATTGGAGGTGTCTCATTGGTTCCCCCAAGCTTGACACTAGAGCGGGATCGCCTCCGCTTTGCAGGACATTGCTTTCGCCGTGAGGACCAGCCAGTGCATAATCTTGTACTTTGGCAGCCTCATGGAGTGAATAAGCATGGTGGACAGCCCATGACTTTCTTGAGACGCATCTTAAAGGACACTGGCCTTAAAGATGCGGATGATCTAGCAAATGTCATGGGTGATAGGGAGTTGTGGCGGTGCAATTTTGTTGACAAGCCGGCACAGCATTCTTAAAAATGCAGCTGCAATGCAGCATGCCGATCCTAGTAGCACGTGAACAACAAACCTCAAAAACCCGTATACGTTCAGAATTATCAATCGAAACACAACAATTTTTTATTTGACATTTTTTACTTGTACTTTTCGTCCTGGGGTCAAAAATAGCACCAAAAATGGTGGTTGTATCGCTAAAAATATTTTTAACATTTTTTATCGTGATCAGCGACCTCAAAAACCCGCATACATTCAGAATTATCAATCGAAACACACCATTTTTTAATTTGACATTTTTTTACTTGTACTTTTCGTCTTGTGGGTCCCAAATAGCACCAAAAATGATGGTTGCATTACCAGAAAATATTTTTAAGATGTTTTATCGTGTTTAATGACCTCGAAAACCCTTATACCATCAAAATTATAATTTTTGAGCCAAGATCTAAAAATTTATAAAATGACTGACAACACTTAACAGATAAACAGACAAACAGACGGACAGACAGACCGATTGACAAACAAACATATTGAAAATAACTGGAAGATAGTTTTCTATTGGAATAATAAGGCATATAAATTAATTTATAAGAGTAAATCTACATAGAACAACATAATATCTATCGGGAATGAGATTTAAATTTCAAAACTTCTGACTACTCTCAATCAAAGCTGATTATCTCCAAAACTAAGCTAGCTGTTAACATACCGTTAACAGATTTGGATTCCTCATTAAAAACTGCATATATCACATTGAAAATAAAAAAATTGAAAATTTTGACTAGAAAATTTAATTTTTCTTTAAGTGCGATTTTCTCAAAACGTACAGTTTCTCAGTAATATGGCTTCGTTCGCATTCATCATGTAATTTTGGGTTGACAACACTATAGGCAGAGAGTTTTGCCATCATAGTAATCTTTACACGGGTTCACATATGAAGATGTAGTTTGGCAAATGTCGCAATAGGTTAGCTTTGAAGAGATCAGGGAATTATCTATTCAAAACAAAGTTAAAAGTTATTACCAATTTTGGATAACCCAAAAACGATAAAAATCAAAAAATTCTAAAAATCTTCAGGCTAGGGTTCATCGCCCATGTTATGGGGTTATAGAGAATTATGGTGCATCGCCGGCTTTACTTATTTAAAGGTAGGGGTCAGTCTTTCCAATCAATTACTTTATATTGCGTCATAAGTCAATAGCGTATTGCTATTGTTACTTAGTTGTTATGTCGCATTATAATAATCCATGGCCGTTCACTATGGATTATTATATTACCAGTAAAGTGTTGCGGTACGACGCCATCCTTTGTTATTACAAGGACTATTAAATCCTTCAAAGCCAAGGTAAATTAAATTATAATAATTCCGTACATAATAATATTTATTAGTATACGTAGCTACAAGTCTTTATTATAGTATTATTAAGTCTAGTATTGTTGTAAAGAAAGAAATCTCTCAGTTTTGAATTTCAGAAATGCCCCTCAAAATTAATAATATACTATTTCAATAAAATATTAATTTGATATTGATGGACCTATTTTATTTCTTTATTATTACAGAATAACCTTAACACCTTAATAAAGAAATCCAACCCTAAAGACAGTAGTTGCGATGTTGTAACCTCAAACTCTGCTAAGTATTCAATAGAGGATCATATCAAATGAATGAATAACACCAGTTCAGTTCCGTATCTTACATATTATATTTAGTTACCAAAAATATTTAATAGTAATTTATATCAAATGTAATTACATAAATGATGTAAATTCTATGATGATTCATATTAATATAGATTTGAAGATATAACTTACTACTACTACTACTACTAAACACTACTGACATAAATGTATGCAAATGTCAAGTCATATCATATTGTGAATAAAATTGCGAAATTGTTTTCGTAATAACAATTTTCATAAAATTGTCCTTCATATTTGCGAAAAAATATAGTGTTACTGAAATAATATTTACCGTATTATATTTTACAATTAATTTATGTTTGCCAAATGCTAATAATTGTGTTATTAGTACAAAATAAAGTGGCTAACACAAAAGGTTTTGTATGGATATCCCACTCAAATTATCTTAGGAAACAAACTGGTCAACCATGTGTTAGGGGTATAAAATTAAACTCCCTATCTCATGAACGTAAATATCCTTCATGCTTTTATGATGGTTTAGCATTTGCTCATCAACATCAAAGGAGATCCTGTTAGAACTTAACTGTATTTCAGTAATAATTGTTTTGGTAGTTGTTCTCCTATAACAACATCATACAGCACAAAGCAATTAATTTAATTCTTGTAAGGAGATTACAAATATTATTATCCCGCACAATTCCTGTTTCAAACGATTTATAACCAACTTAATTATCACTGGCATTGGATTTTATATTGTGACACAAATGCTCTACGACTACTACTATCGGCATGCTGCATTGCAGCTGCATTATATATATTACATTTATATTAGGAATGCTGTGTCGGGATGTCGACAAAATTGCGCAGCCGAAACTCCCTATCCGCATCATCAATACCATTCATTGTCTGTTAAGAGGCGTCTGGGAGAAAGTCATGAGCTGTCCGGGCTTGCGAAAGTCATGGGGGGGAGGGAGTTGTGGCGGTGCAACTTTGTTGATAAGCCGGCATATCATTCTTAATTCACGCTGCATTGGGCCTGTCAATTGTGGATTGCATGGTGGTGACAAAATGTGGGACTGTGCTGTGCAAATCTTTAGTTTGTTTAGCACTGTTAGAATTTATAAGTTTGTCTTACAGTGTTTCATAAGATAATTAATTAATGTAGAAAGTACGGAGCCCCTAAAGGGACATTTAAAAAAATTATTTTTTTCGCTAACTCGTACGAACGACATACTAAGTCGTGCGAACGACTTACTAAGTCGTGCGAACGACATACTAAGTCATGTGAAAGACATACTAAGTCGTGCAAACGACTTAACTCACTCGTGCGTAAGACTTAGTAACTCGTGCTTTAACTACTTACTTACTTACTACTTACTTAACTACGACTTACTAACTTTACTTTGATAGGCTAAATAATACTGGTAATAAAAGTACAACCTTTTTAGCGGAATTTTCAATTCAATCTACAGCATTGTTGTTGATGGCATTATTGGTTGAAAATTTTATTATCGATGTCTGAACGTGCTCTGTTAATATTGACGTCCTTTAACTTAGGCTGACAATACAACCGACATATTGTAGCAAATTATAATATATTTAACACATTAATTTTATTGTAACTAAGTCACTGAATTGCTGTATTATCTACGGTTGGGGCTGTTAGATAAGCTGATTATAGTGTCAGGTGTAGTTGTGTCTCACTATTGTATCAAACAGCTGTAGTCGAAATCTCAGGTTTTGGGGGGAGGTGAGATAGGTCCTACTATTTATAGTATTTTACAATATTGTGACTCCACCACAATATTCGATTTAAATAAAGTACGTACCCGTATTTCACTTTCAGGCTCTTGTTTCAAATTTCACTCATTCGCTTACACTCGTTCTTTATAAAATTAATTCGAATAAGTAATGCTTAACATCCCTAATGAAACCAGTGGGTGCATGGATGGATATACCCGGAAAATGATTTGGTTGAACGTGTATAACACCAACAATGACAGTAAAGTTATCGGGGGCTACTTCCTGGAAGCGATAACTGAGAACAAGGGTGCTCCGCGGATTGTTCTTGGGGATTTTGGAACAGAAAATGTTAGCATTCGAGTCTTTCAGAAGTTCATCCGTAGAGATCACACTGACAATATGCAACAGACCTGTTACATCGATGGCGCGAGCACAGCTTAGGATAATTTCATTATTTAGTTTTAAAGCAGATCAAATTAGTCCGTATGATAGGCCTAAGTAAAAGTACGTCGATATTAACAGAGCGCGTTCAGCCATTGATAATAATATTTTCATCAATAATGCCATCAACAACAATGCTGTAGATTGAATTGAAAATCCCACTAAAAAGGTTGTACTTTTATTACCAGTATTATTTAGCCAATCAAAGTAAAGTTAGTAAGTTGTTTGCAACGACTTAGTAAGTCGTTCGCAACGACTTAGTAAGTCGTTCGCACGACTTAGTATGTCGTTTGCACGAGTAAGTTAAGTCGTTCGCACGACTTAGTAAGTCGTTCGCACGACTTAGTATGTCGTTCTTACAGGGTTAGTTAAGTCGTTCTCACGACTTAGTATGTCATTCGCACAACTTAGTAAGGCGTTCGCACGACATACTAAGTCGTTTGCACCAGTTAGCGAAAAAAAAAAAAATTTCAATGTCCCTTTAGGTGCTCCGTAAGTAAGTGTAAGATAATAATATAAATTGGAGATGAGCTGTTGCAACTGTAATCAATGATGTAATGTAAATTGTTTTGTTCAGAAGTGGAAAAAATGAGAAAGAGCGTCACCAGGGGTTGAAGATAATAAGTGTAAGTAGAAAAATATTACACGAAAATATTACAAATCTTAATGATATTGTATCAAATTTTAAAACATATTCTCACTGGTAGTTTAGGTTAGCCTCATAACTTTTTAGGTTTTTCTATTTATTAATTATTTTTAACTTAGAAAATTTTTCTGGGTGATGATTCTGATTTACTATTTTCACTTTCAAACTTTTCACTTTCCAGTGGTAGAGAGGCTCTGAGACCAACTTGTGCTTGAAATATATTATGTCACAAATGCAGTCCACAGCACCTGGTGGTATTTCCCCAGGGTGCCAGGAATAAAGGAAGATTATGTAGTTGTTATTATTATTTACTGGTAAACGAGTGGGTACCGGTAGCCTAGCTTTGGCAGGAATACTGATAATGAAACACAGTCTGGCAGTACCTAACAGTAACCGACTCCGATTTACTGCCTGAATGTGTGCTGTGACATAAACTGAATGTGTGCTGTCGCATATAATGAAAATTGAGTTAATTGCTAATAAGCCATTCTATACCACTGGACGTGTATACTGTTAGCCTATGTTGGTTGAATTGCAGCATCATAGAGTGGCCGCAAATAGTCTAATGTTATTGTGGGCATGAAATCAAAGAGAAATGGAAAACAGATAAATGTCCAGTGTGCCTACAACCACTTCCACCGCCGGATTGCGAACCTACTCTGCTGCTATCGAAATTTGGAAATTGCTACCAGGTAGGCCTACCAGTACCACGGATTCATTAACTATATCGTGACAGCCAAAGAAGAAATCCACTGGTTTGAAACAGGTTGCTGCAGTTCATAGATCGGTAATTCCATGGTCAGAATTGGAAGGTAGTGAAAGTATAATAATGTACTATACATAATATACCAATACCCAAACAATGCAGTACTGTTGATTTAGCACCAGAGGTTAAGCTCAAGTGTGACAAGAACAATATTGATGAAGGAGTTACAGTTTATCACAAACTAATCAGAACATTTGTGGTGGATTTGAAAGAACGTGAAGTCAAATATACCATTGCAGAAAGTGTTTGTGAAGTTCACTCACATTTAAAAGAGCACTACAGTGTTTCTAACAACCTTTCATTTGTGCTATGATTATAAAGCTAAAAGGAACAAAGACGCAAAAGACGGTGATTCAGATTTAAAGATAGCATCGTGAACAAAATGCACTTCTAGTGAAGTAGAGAATGAAGAATCGGAATATGTGTGGGGAATGATATGGCATGGGAAGGTGGTGGTTTACAAAACGTAACTTTATTGTCAGAATATTAATTCCCCAACTGCCATTGCTTGTGTGTCAGATCTTCATCTTGTCTGTGGTCATATTAGCTCCAATTCCAGCTCAATGTCCTCCTTGTCTTGCATCAATAATTTTATAGGTTCAAAGGCTACATTTATTAACATTATAATAATAAATAGAGCAATCTCAAGGAGATATTAAAATTTTAAATAAACCTATGATTTTTAATAAATTCCATATTAATAGTGTGATAATCTGTAAGCTAGAGTTCTTTTCACTAGTTCTATTAAATTTAGTAGTGATTAGTAGTTATTAGTAGTTAGTAGTGATTATAGTAGGTAGCTGTGATTGGTTATTTTTGTATTTGGTTATATTACTTAATATTTGGAATAAATATCTGTAAGCAGAAGTGGTCTAAATATAGTAGCTGGATCATGCAATCGCGAGGTGTCGTTCGACGTTACTCCAATCGAGAAACGCGTGCCGTGGCTTGTCGACACCCCTATGGGAATGGATCTGAACGGGGAAGTGGAGGGGCTGGGCACAAGGTTGGCGGCGGTCTCCATAGGTATCCCGGACACGGGGGATTCCAACGTGGCGAGAAGGTTATTCCGGGGTGCGAGTGTTGAACCCCAACCCCCAGGGTATGTAGGAAGCACGAGTACACCCATCGAACAGCCCACCCGGGATGGGGAGGATGTCCTAACTGTGTTCGGGTCTGCTACACCAGAGAGAACTGGCACCCCAACTAGATACGTTAAGAGAGTCAAGTTAACGGAGCCGATGGGACGACGAATCCCGGGACACGAGAAAGAAAACTCGAGGATTGAGGTCGCTCCGTTGATCTACAAACCAATGACGGTACCCGCCAGATGGAGGTACCTTGCTCCAGTGAGTGAGGACCCCACCACTGAGGCGGTGATAGGCGAGTTACACAGGTCCATCGAACATGAGGTTCGGAGTGTAAGTACCACGAAGAGAGCTACGAGGAACCTCTCGGAGGAGCAGAGTAAACTCTTAAGGGAAATAAAGAAGAAGAAAGCAATCGCGATTGTACGAGGTGATAAAACTGGAAATGTAATAATTGTAGATGAGCGAATTAAACAGAAGGAAATCGGTAGGATACTGGCCGATAAAGAAACATATCAGGAACTCCCATGGGAACCCACCAGCAAGTACATAGCAGATTTAAAGAAAACTATTCAGGATATGGATCTGGTAGACGGACTGTTGAAAGACTTTCTAGTCATGAAACGGCCAAAGATGGGGTACGTATACCTGTTGTTTAAAGACCACAAGGACATCGACCAGTGGATTGTTTGGGAGAAAGAGGATGATGACGAGGATGGATTCGACACCATCACACCTAAAGCAAGGCTGAACGTATCCACAGCGGGGACATCGGTTGAGCGCCCAGCGAAACTGTTGAACTCGTGGATACAACCGCTGTTCGGTAGGATGCCCCACTACGCCAGGGATTCATATTCCGTGAAGGAATCCATCCCGAGTGACACCTACCCAGAGTTGACGTTCATGTCCCTCGATGATATCGACATGTACCCGTTGATCACGTTCGACATAGCCGTGGACGCCGTTACGGCGGCAGTTAAAGAGAACCCCGACTTAGTAGAACGAACAGGGATTGATGTACAACAGATTATTTTAATATTAAAGTATGTAAACACTCACACATATTTTGAGTTTAACAAGGTTGTTTACGTATTGATAAAGGGGCTCGGGATGGGTGTCCCAGCGGGTAAGGCGAGATTGCCGTACTAGCAGTCCATCGTATACACACACACGTCAGTTTAATATCACTGTATGGTGCAATATTTTTTCAAACATTCGTGGACGATGGTCTGTCCATTTTTGATCATACTGTGCCGGACTTAGTAAAAGATAGTATTACGGAGGATTACAACACTGCCTGTGCGTCTGTTTATGGGGTAAATAATGTTAAATTCACGTTTGAAGTTTCCAGTACCGGTACAGTATTTTTGGATATGGAACTGTATAGGAACAGTGAAGGGAAAGATCGGCACAAAAGTGCACTTTAAACCATTGTCAAGGAAACTACGGATCCCGTTTCATAGCAACCACGATACACAGTTGTTGAAATCGGTGGCCAGAGGCCAACTGTTGAGATTCTAGCGGCTTACAGGGGGTGGATTTAATTATGAGTGTGCGCGAGATAGGTACCTTACCAACCTATGGGTTTCTGGATATCCGATAGAGTTCCTTGAACGTATCCGGGGTGCATGTTGGGAAAGTAAATCGAGGGTACTGGTAAGCCGGAAGGATGATGATGTGACACGATGTTATTTAGCGATAGACAGGAGGTTTAAGTCCTGCACTAAGAAGGTGCTTAGCAGGAACAAGGCAGAGTTAGGCAGGAACCAACTCCAAGTAGCAGTAACCAGTAAAGGAGGGTTGAACATAGGTCACTCGCTGGTGGTAAAGTGTGAGCGCCGTGAAGAGAGGTGAAACCGATCCTGTAACCGTAAATGTCTCACGTGTCCGCACATGTACGACCTACAGGTTCTACCATGGGGGGAACAGGTCAGGGCCTCGTTTAACTGTAGGTCAGCCAACGTACTGTACATAATCACCTGTAAGGACCACCCATGGGGCTTTTACATAGGACAGACAGAACAGGAACTGCGGGAGAGAATGAACAAGCACAGATCGATTATCAATGCGTATAGGAAACACCCCCCAATCGACTACACTGAGTTGTCCGAGTATTTACTGTATGAGCACTTTCGCTGCTGCCCATGGGGCAGCTTTCGGATCTCAGCGTTCAGCCAGTTCAGATCAAACAAGGCTAGGATCCAAGCGGAAGCCAACTACATTTTCCAGTTTAGACCCCCGTGGAACAAGGGCAGACCGGCTGTCTGATGGAAGTAAGGTCCAGGGGCGCTGAAAAGGTGCAGCTATGCCGCGCGGCCTACATACAGTACGTGCTTACATACAATATGTTTGTGGATATTTTGCTTGGTAAAACGCTTACACTTAGTTTCAGTTTGCAATTGGGATACGGTTATACTGTCCGTCCCTAAGTAATGGTGCAAATAACAGACTGTATGACGATACAGATGTTTTATGAGTGTACTGTACGGGTTATTTTAGTGGCCAGAAAGGTGATTTATGAAATGTAACCATGTTTAGAATTAGGCCAGCTGAACCCGTGCAGTTAGTGTCTTATTGTACAGTATAAGTATTTTTAAAAAAAAATTTAAAAATTTTTTTAGTTTAATTGTCATATCCAGTGTTAGTTATTTTATTATACAGTATAGTTAATTTAAATTGTTTTTATTAATTGTCATATTTAGTGAGTTCACTGTGAGTTTGTTAATTAGATGATTTAACATTACAGCCACGGTTACGCCAGTAATTATGTCTAGGTATATTATATTGCTAGGTGATCTAAGTGTTTAGGGGGTTAGTTTTTTACACGGTGCTGTGATGCAACTATGCTGCTGTTTGTACCGTAACAAGTCTGGAGACTGTACTGGATGCTAGGCCAGGCCAGTCCCAGCAAGGCCACATGCATCTGGCTGTCTGGCAGGCGACGCTACATTCAGCAGTGTCTCGTATATTATGATTGTGGTTAATATTTATTTAATTTTGTGTCTTTAAAGTTCCTGTCCATTGCTGCATTGCCCTATTTCAGAGAGTTTCACTACCGGTAGTAGGCCGTTTTCCCTTTGTTTATTATTGTGATACCCTGATGATGCCCCGAGGGGTGAAATTGATTGGTATGTTCAGTTATTATTAGTTTTAATTAAATATCAAACGGGCGTATAAAACTCCAACGTTGTTTTATTGTTCGAATTCCCCCAGTTATACTATTGGTTGATGGCCAAATGACATTGAATCTGTGATTAAAATGCTGAGAGAGAACCACATTCTCATAACTAATTGTCTCTATCCTCTCTTTGACCCCTGTCGCAGTGCATATAGATCTCAATTATATATAGTGTTTCATGGAAGAAGCCTCTGATAGATACAGCAATGAATGACTCTCTGTCTGTGCCAGTTTTAATTCGTTCACAGTGCTGGTATATATTTTCCTTCTTTCATGAAAATGGCTGTGCCACCTTTGCCTCTCACTGTCATTTTAGGTATGGACAATGGTCATGCCTTCAGTGATAGTGAAAAGGCAGTAGTTGTAGCCCTTATGCATTATCTCGTCCCGCATCCCTAGCCAGTCTTCCTGGATGATAAAGATGTCTGGTCTGTTCATTGTGAGAAAGTTATTAATGTATTGTTTATTCCTGGTATATCCTTGACAGTTATAGGTAGCAATACTGATTTTGGTTATCCATCCTATCCATTGGGTGTCTCATATCATCAGACTAGGATAATTTATCAACAGTAGTATTAACAATTTATCAAGAGTCTATCAAGCCTGTCTTTAGACTGACTCAAGGTATTATTGGATTAATCAAGTTGGATCTTGACTATAATCAGTTTATTTGAGATATATTATCTTTGTTGGATTTGGATAAAATTAGAAATACTTCTCGTTCTTAAACCACATGGAGCAACATAAAATGGCTAATACAAGATTTGCCGTCATGTAAATTGTGGAAAGAAAAAGAAAATAAATATTACTCATTTCATATGCTATAGCCAAAACGTTTAATATTGTACATGGTACCATTGTATTCAACACAATGATGGTTGCTCTTTCATACATTTAATAACATGCCTACACTACTAACTAATGTACAGGTTAACAGTATATTATGACGATGGGCTTACTGATTTAATATAGAGTACTCCCTCTAGCTCTAATGATAACTAGATAGCTAATGATTATGATGAGAAATGGAACGATGGGAAGACTAATCAATGAGGCAGCTGATTGGAAACCAAAATAGTCATCTAACATTCCTCCAAAGAGCGCACCTATGATGTTTCCACAAGCCAAAGATAACCTAACAATTTGTTGAACCAATGTCCGTATATCGACGTTATCTGTTCTGTCCTTTAATGCAATGCGAGTTAGAGTTTCTGTACCGCAACTAATAAACAATCCTACACCGACTCCGAGAAAACAGCATCCAAATATTGACAATGGCAGACTCAATGGTAACCCTAGCAACTGTGTTGGTCCAATCAATTGCATGGAAATTATTATTGAAACATATCCTATGATGGTGGGATACACTGGGTTTAGAAATGAACATTTCTGCATTACAAAACTCATTGCAAACACGGTTGCAGCAGATGAAACAACATTCCCCACCATGATCAATCCGATGTTCATTTGTGGCATTTCGTAAACATCATGGACATACACAGCGTAGTTTGCAGCATAATATAGATATGTTGTTTCGCCAACTATTGTCAAAATCGATAGTGTACTAGTACAAAAGTTGCTAAGCAATGAAATCAAGGCGGGTCTTGGTTCGGTAGATGAAGATCTGTCATGTATATTTTCTGGAGACTCGAAACAACAATATAAATTTACAACCAATATGGTAATTCCTGGAATTAAAAATGCTCCTCTAAATCCAATGGTTGTGTATAAGAATGACCCAAGCACAGGTGCAGACGTCAAGCCTAGTTCAAGCATCACTTGTGAGATTCCAACAACCATAGTTCGATTGTGAGGATATAGATCCATTAGTAAGCTGAAACTATAGATGTAACTGATGTTTCCTCCAATAGCATCTAAAGTTCTAAAGATAAAGCATGTACAAATATGAACAGTATTGTTGGTGATATCCTCCACAAATCCGAATGCTGAAAGAGAAAGTGCTCCAAGGATCCCAAACACACCATAGGAGAGGCGACTTCCGAGATTTATAATGGAGTTGCCACATGTGATGAATATGATAAGTCGTGCAGCTGGGTATATAGCTAGCACACTACCAGTCATGGTCTTAGACCAGTTACGACCTTCAACAACAATTGGGAAAAAGGAATCTAAAAGTGCAAAGCACAACCCTGGAACAACCTGTGAGAAAAAGAGAAATCCTGTGAGTATTATTTTCCTGCGGTTGATATCCATTATAGTTATCATTGATGGACCACCATATAAAAAACACAAGAAATAAAATATAGCACAATATATAACTATATAATACCAGAAGACTTATAAATAACCTACTTTACTGTACTTGTTTACATTTATTTTACAATTATTTTAGGGTTTTCTTTTGGCTAGAGTTATTGGGATGACATCAGAGTGAAGTTCCCCACTGCGAAATAGTGATAGTGAAGAATGGTCCTACACACAGTGATGTACACTATACCTTTCATGTAAGTATATAGCAAATGTTTAGAATGATCTTGGTAGGTAATATTTTTGTCAACAACATTCTGATAGAAACCCAACTGGCATCTTTGGGGTTTTTCCTAAAAATTACCATATTCTACATCGGATCATTACTTATTAGACCGCGTTCAAATTACAGAGTCAAAGTCAAAAGACAAATGTAAAACGCATCACATGAAATTTAACTTTTTCTAGAATGCCCTTACGTATTATATTAGGCCTATATAATCTATTATTATTTATTATTGCTAGCTAGCTATAATTATTTTCTTTTGACTTTGACTGTGACTTGGTAGTGTGAACGCGGCCTTATGCAAAAACAATACGATTTTCGAATCTCAAGTTCGAAAAAAGTGTTCCAGAACTTTTTTACTCACCATTATTCCAATGGAAACAGCCACGGTTTCAAGTTATAAAGTGTGCTAATCTTAAAGACTATGAACTTTTAAGGTGAAAGAATTTAAAAGAGAAATTCAATAACACAATTGCATAAACTCATAATCAAATCTAATATATTTAAAAACCATTCATCAATTGCAATAGATGTATTAAATTCAACTATCTGCCAAATACATTCAAAATACATAATTACATATTTGTCTCCAGCAAAAATAAGTGAGGTGTGACTGGATTTAAAATTGACAAAAAAGTGTGTCCTATAGCGTTACATCATAGTATTCTCCATAGAGATTACTATGATGTAAGTTCAACAGTAATGGAAATAAATATGTACAATTTAATATATTATAGGGATGAAATAGGATAAAATGTCTTAACCATTCCTTGCGAGGATTTCTTAATGGCAATTTATATAAAACCCTCAATGATCCTCAACTGGGCATCAGTGTGATTATTGATGACAATCGTATTACCACAATACAAAATATTTACTATATACTCCCATGCAAGGTTCAGTGAATAAAAGTTCGTTCAATAAATATGCCGGATTATCAGTGAGGTTTCATGCAAGATCCATGCATGATTAGTATTAATTCATTCAGTCATATGTGGAATCAACTTCAGGGTATCAATAATGAATTTATATGGGGATATAAAAATTCATTTGAAGTGTCATGGGTGACACACTTGCTTTTTTTATCTTTATTATGGTGGTTGATTATTTGCAGCGAATTTCTCAACATAATACAGATGGTGTGGAAATACAAACAGACTGTGGTAGTAGCTGCCAGTAGTGCGAGAAAAGCGCCAATATATTTATTGGACCTAGACTTTGCTGATGATGATCTGTGTTTAAAGTCAGCAAAATTGGATGGTGCAAAAGCAGCATTCATTATCAGTGTATTTATAAATGCTATGAATTCCAAAATTCTGATTGTAAACTTGGATTCCCCCCAGCAAGTCTTTGACTGTTAGAGTCTTCATTAAAATTTTGGTTGAAGTTATTGATCATGTAGTAGACTTCAGAAGTCAACATATTTTTGTAAACATTAGCGTCTTGGGGCTTTATAACAGCCCTTTTTAGTTTCTTATTTTAGAAAAACTACATCCCTTGAAGATTAAAACACCTATATGGGTCTAAGGGTCACAAATACAAAAACTGAAAATATTTTGTCGAGATTTTTTTGTTACTAGATGTACGGAAAATGCTTTATTTGCAGTAAGTGCAGAGAGCATTGAAATTTACAAGTAGTGAAAAACATAAGCTAGACTCATCACCAAAACCGACCACAACTACCACACTGCTATGAAGGCTCAGGATATATGTACCAATTAATATGGTTTGCGTTTAAGTTAAAAAGTCAAATAATTCGGTCGTTGATAGATCGTGATCCACCAGCTTCCAAGGTGG
The DNA here is from genome assembly GCA_032718475.1 of Nemertoderma westbladi. Lineage (NCBI taxonomy): Eukaryota > Metazoa > Xenacoelomorpha > Nemertodermatida > Nemertodermatidae > Nemertoderma > Nemertoderma westbladi. Next base: position 55,961 of record JAUCBJ010002501.1, read on the forward strand.
GGGTGGGACCATCACAGGTCAAATGCGAAGTGACATTTAGTAACTGCGCCAACAGAGGTTTAGCCAAACCTCTGTCGGTCATTGCTTGATGAGTGCAACACAACTAGAGTAAGGCAACGATTCTAAACATTTTTTTAAATTCCATGCACTTCACTATTTTTGAGAAGATGAAAAATGTTGTTAACATATGTAATATGGCTTCGTTCGCATTCATCATGTGATTTTGGGTTGACAACACTATAGGCAGAGAGTTTTGCCATCGTAGTAATCTTTACACGGGTTCACATATGAAGATGTAGTTTGGCAAATGTCGCAATAGGTTAGCTTTGAAGAGATCAGGGAATTATCTATTCAAAACAAAGTTAAAAGTTATTACCAATTTTGGATAACCCAAAAACGATAAAAATAAAAAAATTCTAAAAATCTTCAGGCTAGGGTTCATCGCCCATGTTATGGGGTTATAGAGAATTATGGTGCATCGCCGGCTTTACTTATTTAAAGGCAGGGGTCAGTCTTTCCAATCAATTACTTTATATTGTGTCATAAGTCAATAGCGTATTGCTATTGTTACTTAGTTGTTATGTCGCATTAGAATAATCAATGGCCGTTCATAATGGATTATATTACCAGTAAAGTGTTGCGGTACAACGCCATCCTTTGTTATTACAAGAACTATTAATTCCTTCAAAGCCAATTAAATACGTAGCTATAAGTCTTTATTATAGTATTATTAAGTCTAGTATTGTTGTAAAGAAAGAAATCTCTCAGTTTTGAATTTCAGAAATGCCCCTCAAAATTATTAATGTACTATTTCAATAAAATACTAATTTGATATTGATGGACCTATTTTATTTCTTTATTATTACAGAATAACCTTAACACCTTAATAAAGAAATCCAACCCTAAAGACAGTAGTTGCGATGTTGTGAACCTCAAACTCTGCTAAGTATTCAATAGAGGATCATATCAAATGAATGAATAACACCTGTTCAGTTCCGTATCTTACATATTATATTTAGTTACCAAAAATATTTAATAGTAATTTATATCAAATGTAATTACATAAATGATGTAAATTCTATGATGATTCATATTAATATAGATTTGAAGATATAACTTACTACTACTACTACTACTAAACACTACTGACATAAATGTATGCAAATGTCAAGTCATATCATATTGTGAATAAAATTGCGAAATTTTTTTCGTAATAACAATTTTCATAAAATTGTCCTTCATATTTGCGAAAAAATGTAGTGTTACTGAAATAATAATTACCGTATAATATTTTACAATTAATTTATGTTTGTCAAATGCTAATAATTGTGTTATTAGTACAAAATAAAGTGGCTAACACAAAGGTTTTGTATGGATATCCCACTCAAATTATCTGAAACCGGAAACAAACTGGTCAACCATGTGTTAGGGGTATAAAATTAAACTCCCTATCTCATGAACGTAAATATCCTTCATGCTTTTATGATGGTTTAGCATTTGCTCATCAACATCAAAGGAGATCCTGCTAGAACTTAACTGTATTTCAGTAATAATTGTTTTGGTAGTTGTTCTCCTATAACAACATCATACAGCACAAAGCAATTAATTCAATTCTTGTAAGGAGAATATTATAAATATTATTATCCCGCACAATTCCTGTTTCAAACGATTTATAACCAACTTAATTATCACTGGCATTGGATTTTATATTGTGACACAAATGCTCTACGACTACTACTATCGGCATGCTGCATTGCAGCTGCATTATATATATTACATTTATATTAAGAATGCTGTGTCGGCATGTCGACAAAATTGCGCAGCCGAAACTCCCTATCCGCATCTTCAATACCATTCATTGTCCTTTAAGAGGCGTCTGGGAGAAAGTCATGAGCTGTCCGTGCTTGCGAAAGTCATGGGGGGAAGGGAGTTGTGGCGGTGCAAATTTGTTGATAAGCCGGCATATAATTCTTAATGCACGCTGCATTGGGCCTGTCAATTGTGGATTGCATGGTGGCGACAAAATGTGGGACTGTGCTGTGCAAATCTTTAGTTTGTTTAGCACTGTTCGAATTTATAAGTTTGTCTTACAGTGTTTCATAAGATAATTAATTAATGTAGAGAGTACGGAGCCCCTAAAGGGACATTTAAAAAAAAAATGTTTCGTTAACTCGTGCGAACGACTTACTAAGTCGTGCGAACGACATACTACTGTAAGTCATGCGAACGACATACTAAGTCGTGCAAACGACTTAACTCACTCGTGCGTAAGACTTAGTAACTCTTGCTTTAACTACTTACTTACTTACTACTTACTTAACTACGACTTACTAACTTTACTTTGATAGGCTAAATAATACTGGTAATAAAAGTACAACCTTTTTAGCGGAATTTTCAATTCAATCTACAGCATTGTTGTTGATGGCATTATTGGTTGAAAATACTATTATCGATGTCTGAACGTGCTCTGTTAATATTGACGTCCTTTAACTTAGGCTGACAATACAACCGACATATTGTAGCAAATTATAATATATTTAACACATTAATTTTATTGTAACTAAGTCACTGAATTGCTGTATTATCTACGGTCGGGGCTGTTAGATAAGCTGATTATAGTGTCAGGTGTAGTTGCTGTGTTGCTAAGCAACATTCCCATCTCACTATTGTATCGAACAGCTGTAGTCGAAATCTCAGGTTTTGGGGGGAGGTGAGATAGGTCCTACTATTTAGAGTGTTGTACAATATTGTGACTCCACCACAATATTCGATTTAAATAAAGTACGTACCCGTATTTCACTTTCAGGCTCTCGTTTCAAATTTCACTCATTCGCTTACACTCGTTCTTAATAAAATTAATTCGAATAAGTAATGCGTAACATCCCTAATGAAACCAGTGGGTGCATTGATGGATATACCCGGAAAATGATTTGGTTGAACATGTATAACACCAACAATGACAGTAAAGTTATCGGGGGCTACTTCCTGGAAACGACAACTGAGAACAAGGGTGCTCCGCGGATTGTTCTTGGGGATTTTGGAACAGAAAATGTTCGCGTTCGAGACTTTCAGAAGTTCATCCGCAGAGATCACACTGACAATATGCAACAGACCTGTTACATCGATGGCGCGAGCACAGCTTAGGATAATTTCATTATTTAGTTTTAAAGCAGATTAAATTAGTCCGTATGTTAGGCCTAAGTTAAAGTACGTCGATATTAACAGAGCGCGTTCAGCCATTGATAATAATATTTTCAATCAATAATGCCATCAACAACAATGCTGTAGATTGAATTGAAAATCCCGCTAAAAAGGTTGTACTTTCATTACTAGTATTATTTAGCCAATCAAAGTAAAGTTAGTAAGTCGTTCGCACGAGTTACTAAGTCGTTAGCACGACTTAGTATGTCGTTCACATGACTTAGTGAGTCGTTTGCATGACTTAGTAAGTCGTTTGCACGATTTAGTAGTCGTTTGCACGACTTACTAAGTCGTTTGCACGACTTACTAAGTCGTTTGCACAACTTAGTAAGTCGTTCGCACGACTTAGTAAGTCGTTCGCATGACTTAGTAGTCGTTCGCATGACTTAGTAAGTCGTTCGCACGACTTAGTATGTCGTTTGCACGAGTAAGTTAAGTCGTTCGCACAACTTAGTTAAGTCGTTCGCACGACTTAGTAAGTCGTTCACACGACTTAGTAAGTCGTTTGCACGACTTAGTATGTCGTTCGCACGACTTAGTAAGTCGTTCGCACGACTTAGTAAGTTGTTCGCACGACATAGTAAGTCGTTCGCTCGACTTAGTAAGTCGTTCACACGACTTAGTAAGTCGTTTGCACGACTTAGTATGTCGTTCGCACGACTTAGTAAGTCGTTCGCACAACTTAGTTAAGTCGTTCGCACGACTTAGTAAGTCGTTCACACGACTTAGTAAGTCGTTTGCACGACTTAGTATGTCGTTCGCACGACTTAGTAAGTCGTTCGCACGACTTAGTAAGTTGTTCGCACGACATAGTAAGTCGTTCGCTCGACTTAGTAAGTCGTTCACACGACTTAGTAAGTCGTTCGCACGACTTAGTAAGTTGTTCGCACGACATAGTAAGTCGTTCGCTCGACTTAGTAAGTCGTTCGCACGACTTAGTATGTCGTTCTTACAGGGTTAGTTTAAGTCATTCTCTCGACTTAGTATGTCGTTCGCACAACTTAGTAAGTCGTTCGCACGACATACTAAGTCGTTTGCACGAGTTAGCGAAAAAAAAAAAATTTCAATGTCCCTTTAGGTGCTCCGTAAGTAAGTGTAAGATAATAATATAAATTGGAGATGAGCTGTTGCAACTGTAATCAATGATGTAATGTAAATTGTTTTGTTCAGAAGTGGAAAAAAATGAGAAAGAGCGTCACCAGGGGTTGAAGATAATAAGTGTATGTAGAAAAATATTACACGAAAATATTACAAATCTTAATGATATTGTATCAAATTTTAAAACATATTCTCACTGGTAGTTTAGGTTAGCCTCATCACTTTTTAGGTTTTTCTATTTATTAATTATTTTTAACTTAGAAAATTTTTCTGGGTGATGATTCTGATTTACTATTTTCACTTTCAAACTTTTCACTTTCCAGTGGTAGAGAGGCTCTGAGACCAACTTGTGCTGGAAATATATTATGTCACAAACGCAGTCCACAGCACCTGGTGGTATTTCCCCAGGGTGCCAGGAATAAAGGAAGATTATGTAGTTGTTATTATTATTTACTGGTAAACGAGTAGGTACCGGTAGCCTAGCTTTGGCAGGAATACTGATAATGAAACACAGTCTGGCAGTACCTAACAGTAAACGACTCCGATTCACTGCCTGAATTGAATGTGTGCTGTGACATAAACTGAATGTGTGCTGTCGCATATAATGAAAATTGAGTTAATTGCTAATAAGCCACTCTATACCACTGGACGTGTATATACTGTTAGCCTATGTTGGTTGAACTGCAGCATCATGAGTGGCCGCAAATAGTCTAATGTTATTGTGGGCATGAAATCAAAGAGAAATGGAAAACAGATAAATGTCCAGTGTGCTTACAACCACTTCCACCGCCGGATTGCGAACCTACTCTGCTGCTATCGAAATCTGGAAATTGCTACCAGGTAGGCCTACCAGTACCACGGATTCATTAACTATATCGTGACAGCCAAAGAAGAAATCCACTGGTTTGAAACAGGTTGCTGCAGTTCATAGATCGGTAATTCCATGGTCAGAATTGGAAGGTAGTGAAAGTATAATAATGTACTATACGTAATATACCAATACCCAAACAATGCAGTACTGTTGATTTAGTGCCAGAGGTTAAGCTCAAGTGTGATAAGAACAATATTGATGAAGGAGTTACAGTTTATCACAAACTAATCAGAACATTTGTGGCGGATTTGAAAGAACGTGAAGTCAAACATACCATTGCAGAAAGTGTTTGTGAAGTTTATCCGTAATTTAAAGCGCATCACTCACATTTGAAAGAGCACTACAGTGTTTCTAACAACCTTTTATTTGTGCTATGATTATAGAGCTAAAAGGAACAAAGACGCAAAAGACGGTGATTCAGATTTAAAGATAGCATCATGAACAAAATGCACTTCTAGTGAAGTAGAGAATGAAGAATCGGAATATGTGTGGGGAATGATATGGCATGGGAAGGTGGTGGTTTACAAAACGTAACTTTATTGTCAGAATATTAATTCCCCAACTGCCATTGCTTGTGTGTCGGATCTTCATCTTGTCTGTGGTCATATCAGCTCCAATTCTAGCTCAAAGGTTCAAAGGCTACTTTTATACAGTAGGTTCAAAGGCTACATTTATTATCATTATAATAATAAATAGAGCAATCTCAAGGAGATATTAAAATTTTAAATAAACCTATGATTTTTAATAAATTCCATATTAATAGTTGATAATCTGTAAGCAGAAGTGGTCTAAATATAGTAGCTGGATCATGCAATCGCGAGTTTGAATCCCACTAAAGATATTTATGGAAAACCAACAGTTTATTCAGAAGCCACGATAAACCAATGGCTACAGTATAACCAACGGTTTGAAACAAAAAACATGGTTTTCGAAAATATCATGGAGTTAAAAATGCACCAAATAAACTAATAGTTTTTTCCTAAAAACTGTTGTTTTTTTCGGGAAAAACCAACAGTACGTTTTTTCAGTGTATTAAAAGGGATTTTTAATCTGTTTGTTGTTTGTATTGCGGTTAATAGTAACCCAGGTAGATTCACCATTTTGGAGTGTTAAGTCTTTACATTGAGTGAAGTAACTGACACACTGACATGCCACTAATAAATAATCACCAACACGGAAAACTAATCGCGGTGATACAGCAATATGTTTAATATGGTTAATTTAACGGTTAATAACTTTTAAATAATTTAAGTTAATTTAAATAATATGGCAATGATTACGGTATGTTTAAGATATATTGCTGTATGTACCACCGCGATTAGTTTTCCTTTTTGCGATTATTTATTAGTGGTGTGTCGTCAGTGTGGAGTGGAGTTGTCTGTGAGTAATGTTTCAGTGAACGTGAGTACATCCAAGCGTCTGTTAACTAGTGTGAGGTAGTCGAGAATATAATTAAAGTTTTTTGTAATGGTAAAACAGTTAAAGTTTAAAATTGTAAAATTGTGAGACACTTTTCACTTATCAAAATAACCACCATTAATATTGATATGATTGAACTTTGTTTCTGGGTAAATATGTTAATATAAATTAAATATATATTAAATATTGAAATACATTGTTTATTTCTGAAAATATATTGGTCATTTGCAAATAATCTATAAAATTATCAGAGTCGTTCTTTACCTTTACATTTAACTAGTGACGGGCCTAGCGGCCCGATAAGGAACCGACTTTTCATTTCAAATAAAAGAGACAACGAGCTTGGCTCGGTCTGGCATGATTGGGCACGATTCAGTTCGAATTGGCTTGATCGGCTCGGTTTGGCTCGATTGGGCTCGACTCGGCTTGATTGGGCTCGACTCGACTCAGCTCGATTCGGCTCAATCGGCTCGATTGGTCTCAACTCAGCTCGGTTGCGCTCGAATCGGCTCGATTTGGCTCAACTTGGCTCAGTCCGGCTCGACTGGGCTCGGTCCGGCTCAATTGGGCTCGACTAGGCTTGATTGGGCTCGACTCGGCTCTATTGGGCTCGACTCGATTCGATTGGGCTTAACTCGGCTCAGTCTGGCTCGACTCGGCTTGATTATGCTCAACTCGGCTCTGTCCGGCTCGACTCAGCTCAATTGGGCTCGACTCGGCTTGATTGGTCTCGACTCGACTCAGTCCGGCTCAATTTGGCGTGACACGGCTCGACTCGGCTCGATTGGGTTCTGCTCGGCTCGGTCTGAGTCGACTCAGCTTTATTCGGCTCGATTGGGTTCGACTCGGCTCGGTCTGGCTCGACTTGGCTCAATTGGGCTCAATTCGACTCAATTGATTGGGATTGATTGGGCTTCACTCGGCTCGATTTGGCTCAAATTGGCCCAGTCTGGCACGATTGGGCTCGACTTGACTCGGTCCCGCTCAATTGGGCTCGACTAGGATTGATTGGGCTCTACTCGGCTCTATTGGGCTCGACTCGACTCGATTGGGCTTGACTCGGCTCAGTCTGGCTTGCTCGGCTTGATTGGGCTCAACTCGGCTCCATTCGGGTGAAGACCTCGTTTTGGAATTTCGAAACCACGCTGGTGCGATGCGCGATATCGTGTTTAGTTAATAAATTGAAAAATCCATCAATTCATGTGCAACCAGTAATAAGAAATCGCGATAAATGTAATTAAATAAAAATTATTCTAGAAAAATTTTCCTCAAAAAGTATGAAGTCTTGGCATTGGTGACGCGAAACTAGGCTAGTGAGATTCAGGATATTGCGTTTAATATAAAAATCGAAAACGCTATCGAATTCCATAAAGGCGTTAATGAAAATACTGCAACTTTTTTGAAATTTGTAAAATTCTAGAACTGGAAAAAATTAATTTCTGAACGGCGCTGTTTGGGGTTTAGAAACATGGATAGGCTGAAAGAGGACATCGAATTAAGTTGAAAAATGAAAACCCCATCGAATTTGGACAAAGCGTTCCGGAGTTATAGCGGATCGAAAAAAAATTGACCCCCCCCCCCCCCCCCCAGTCGCCAAAAATTTACAGTAATTTAAAATTTTGCAAAAAAAAATTTTTGCGTTATTTTTGATGGCGAATCGATTGGCAGTACTGGCTACGAAAAATTTTTTTTTGAAATTTTTGGTCAGAAAAAAAAACATGGAAAAAGTATATTTTTAAAAAGATTTGATGTCTTTGCCTATGGTCAGAGAATGATCCAACTCTGTAACTTGGCAATCGCTCAAATCCATTCAGCTGAATGGCACAGTAGAGTAAACTAAAGTAAATTCCCTATACAATGTTCTGAAGGGGTGACTGACAGAGAGTAATCCAACAATAAAACATTTTGCAATAATGTTGGCATTAATGTAGCCAACTCACTGTGTACGTAACAGTCATTCAGCTTACATTGGCAGAGTGAGATATTCCCATAGATTGCATTGGGAAGAGTAATTCATCTGAGGCGATATTAGATTTCAAACTAAACCAACCAGTTAACAATGTTTGCTTTGACAGAGAGTGGTGGCCTATACAAACAGTATGGGTGTACTGAGTATAATAATCTTGGCAACCTCATCGATTTATTACTAAGCCTTCTGTAGAAATGCATTACATAAGCCATTTTTCATCACGACACCAGCTGTTATTGGTGTTATTTTACCATTGCGCCTATGGCGTTTTTTAGTTTATGTCTATTTTTCGAGCCCACGGCTCATGGACGAAATAGCGGAACATACCAGGGACCTTATAATCGCGGTATCTAGATGCTGTGAAAATTTCATCAAAATCGTTAGAGTAGTTTTGGCTGTAGATCAGCCAGCCAGTCTCGAGCAATTCTTACAGTAATGAACCTCTCGGTTCCTAAAAAAGGAAATTTCGGGATAGAACAATGAATGCAGTACATATCATATTGTATAAATTTTTAATAAATTGCATTAAATAGTAAAAGGGAGCTGCAAGGAAGGTATGTGGAAATTAATGTCACACAGTGCACAAGTGAAGTAGTTTTCGTTTAGATTAACATATGAGAAATAGAAGTCGCAAGTAATAAGATTGCCCTGACTCCATATCAAATGGGAGTTTTTAGGGGATGGGAGTCGAATTGGTCTAACTCGGCTCCCGTTGATACCAGCACTTGTTTGTCATTCTGGAATTTTAAAATAAGCACTTTTCCATTTATCGAATAGGTTGCATGGATTGAGCCGTTTCTTTTAAGGGGAAGTTGCTTTTCGTAGTAGGGCCGCACCAGGTGGTCTGTGAAGTACCGTCGTCCCTTTGGAAGTAGCCCTGATAGCGGGTTGTGGTCCAGTCCGCTACTGTCCAGTATTTGATGGTTTGGAAAGTACTGGTAGACCAATTCGATGGATTATATCCACATTTGAGGGAGGAATGTTGATATTTTCGAGGATTTAAAGGGCTTCTCTCTCTGTTTTATCCTCCAGGATGCCATGCAGAACTACATTGTTTTGGCGAGCATATTGCTCTTGTGAGTCGTTACAAAGAAGTATGATCAATATCTGTTTCTTTAGGTGAATTTATCGCTTATTATTGTAGTAACTTCATCTTTTAGTGTCTCTATTGATGCCGCGAATGATCCAGCAACGCCAAGTTGAGCTTTCAATGTGGCGAACTCGATGGTGAGTAAGTTCATAGTGGACTGGATTTTCTGAAAATTCATTAGGATTTCATCATGTTTCGGGCCTGCTTTGGATTTGTGGGAGAGCTGGTTGACCAGGAGTTTGATATTGACATTGTTTATGTGGGTAAGGATTAACGATTTCAGTCAATACATGGCAGTTCAATTCTCTATGTACCGAATGGATAGTTTATAAAGGGGTGATTCCATCCAAAGACAACAAATCGGTGTGGCACTATACACCCCAGATTTAAAAAATAATTCTAGCAAATGTTGTAAATTGGTTACGTAATGAGTGTTCAAAATTTGGCGCCAATTGGAGCACAGGAAAAAAATTTACAGCCACTTTTGTTTTGGTTTTTGTCAAAATTGAACAATATATTATTGGCGTTATTGTTTGTCTACAAATCGGGAAGACGTCAAAAATGTGTCTTAGGTGTACATGTTTAAAATAAATATAATGTTATGTGTTTTATTGATTAAAATAGTGTGTAAATTGAAATTGTATTGACATTTGACATGTTCATTTCGTGAAAAATACCAAAATCAATGAAATATCTGATTTGCCGACACGCCGTCTTAAGGGAGTTGTTCATTGTAATTATTAAAGAGTATGGGAACCAGGGGTCTATCTATCTCCCTTTAACCCTATTAAACCCGGGGGTGGTCAATATGACCCCCCCCCCCCGTGGTTTTTTTTATTATAATTCTGAAACAAACGCAGTTGGGAATCTGAAATTTTATGACTTTTCCTAAAAATTTATTGTCTTCCTAGTAGTGAAAACCGTTTTCAAAAATATTGGGTACTTTTCGAGTTATAGCACCATTTTTTAACCCTACTTTTGGCACTTTTTTTGAGACGTTTTTTGAAAATTACATTTCATTAAATATGATTTGTAACATCTCTATTTTTTATTTACACCGGTTTTTTGGTGTTAGAAATTGGATGGAATTCATACAAATTGATTTAGAAATTTCAAACTTGTTTTTTTCAATGGGTGCCAAATTTTGGTGCCAGCACCAAATTTTGAAATATGTCAATTTTGTAAATTGATTGTTTGAAACTTGTTTTTTTACGCAATTGGGGTTTTTTGGGGTTCTGGATTCGATGAAATATATACGAGTTGCACCAAGCGTATCAAACTCGTATTTTTCGGTGCTGTGTGCAAATTTTGGTGCTAGCACGAAATTTTGAAAATCCATTCAATAGATAAAATTTCTTGTGATAATTTATTTCTTGCGTTTTAGAGGTTTATGGCTGTTCTGAATTCAATGGAATATATAATTATCGAACTACACATCTCAAACTTGTATTTTTCGGATGTGGGTGCAAAATGTGGTGCTAGCACCAAATTTTGAAAACCATCAAATATATCAATTGATTGTGTCACCTTGTTTCTTGCGTTATACGGGTTTGTGATGGTTCTGAATTCAATGGAATAAGTAAAAATTTCATAAGAGTTCTCAAACTTGTATTTTTCGCCGGTGGGTGAAAATTGTTGTGCCAGCACCAAATTTTGGAAAATGAGTAAATTGATCAGTAGATAGTATCACCTAGTTTCTTGCGTTATACGGGTTTATGAGGGTCCTGAATCCGATGGAATCAATAAAAACAGCACTGGACATCGCAAACTTGTACTTTTTGGTGATGGGTACGAAATTTGGTGCTAGCACCGAAATCTGCCAAATTACGCCGAAAAATACAAGTAGCAATGATCTGGCATATTAGAAATGTATTCCATTAGAATCAGCGCCCTCGAAAACCTGAAAATGTGCATTTATAGCATCGTATAAGTGAATTAAAAAATTTGTGTTCTAACTGAAAAGTGCTGGTTACTTGTTTTTTCTTTTTTTCTTACGCAGAGAGGACTAAACAGCCATTTATAGTAATCATATCATTTTTAAATATTTTCCAATGTATTTTGCACCCCAGAAAAACTGTATTGAAAAATAATTAGCCGAAAATGTAACTTTCAAATTTTGTGAAAATTGTGCACTACTTGTAATTTTGGTGCTGCAATATAACCACCCCAGTACATTTTTTCGAAAATTTTTTTTTCGGTCGGATCCAGACAAGTAATACCTACGTACAAACAAAAAATCAGTCGTTTTTGTAAATATTTGTAGATTTTAGAGGGGGGGGGGGGGGGGGGTCAATATGACCCCCCCCCCCCCCCCCCCCGGTATTTGTACAACATTTTATAGCCCGGTACTAATAGGGTCAACTAAGAAAAATTCACAGTTTTACCGATCGATTTCTGCCACTAAGGCCTTCTTCAGGGTAGATTATTAAATTATACTAAATCACATCAGACAACATGATTGGAACTAACTAATGTTGTGTATGGTACAGAGGTAGGCCTACCGGTACCGGTACAGTGTGAAAACACACATAGGTATTACACAGTAGTGTACGCTAAAATAAAGTAAACTGCAGTTAATACAATAGGTGGAAAACACATTGATTGAAAGAAATAACTACTGTAGAAAGTTCAATAATGTAATGTAAAGGCACACACTATTGGAAATTATGAATTACAGTAACTTATAAAAAATGAACAGCAAAATCTCAAATTTTAAGGCTAATAAGAAATACCGAAACAGGTACAGTTTAAATTCACAATGCAGAAACTGAAACGAAATAGTAATCAGTTATTTATAAAAGGAAAACAACTACAGTAAAAGGTTCAAAATGTGAACGCACCATATTAATGGAAATAAATTGAGCACAATGGAAGTACAGTAGACAAAACAAGAAAAATTATATATGCAGTTTCAGAAAATGTGAAAAAAGGTGTGAAAAAAATATACAAAAAAATATAAAAAGATTACAAATAAATGCGAACTGTTAATGGTTATTTTAGCGTACACTACTGTGTAATACCTATGTGTGTTTTCACACTGTACTGGTACCGGTAGGCCTACCTCTGTACCATACACAACATTAGTTAGTTTCCAATCATGTGTCTGATGTGATTTAGTATAATTTAATAATCTACCCTGAAGAAAGCCTTAGTGGCAGAAATCGATCAGTAAAACTGTGAATTTTTCTTAGTTAAAGGGAGATAGATAGACCCCTGGTTCCCATACATACTCTTTAATAATTAAAGTCAATGAAGGTCTACCTATGTATTTCGTTCTGAAAACTATGGCGGTTCGTTGGGCAATTATTGGGGATCCATTATTAGTTTTGCTTGTTGGCATATGCATTCTCAGCATGGGACTCCTGTAGATGCAGTACTTGGTAGATGCTGGCTGGCTAAATACATTACAAGTACTGTACTGTAAGGCTAGGCAATAATGTTCACTCACTGCTGACTAAAGATTGCTGATGCTTGGTGGTTTCCCACATGGGGTATAGAAACTCGCGCGGCCATGGGTAGGGTCCCCATCTCGCCGCTCCTAAAAAAAAAACGTTACAAAAACCGCTGCGCGCTGCCGTCAACTCGAAACCTATAACCCCCATCAAAAAAGTTTAATCGTAAAGTTGTAGAGAAAAAAATTCTAAGGGTCTGTTATTTCTCCGACTTTTGAATTAAGCCTTCATTTTCTAGAACATTCGAATTTTCTAAAAAAGAGACATTTTCAAAAGCATACCATTTTGAAGGCAATTGAGCCATGCGATTTTCTCCAAACTTTGATAGAAAATTTAAAATAGGTGTAAAAAAAATCGGAGTAAGGAACACCACCGAGCTAAAATTATATTAATGTAATTAAATCTCATTTCCGATGTCAGTTTCAATATTTGATGGGATCTAGTCTGTCTGTCGGTCGGTTGTCTGTCTGTCTTAGATTTTGACTGGCAGATCGGCAGACAGATATTCTGAATATTGAGAACTAAAATAGATCTCCCTATGCGGTTTTCAGATTTGAAATCACCATTAAATTATACTCCAGATGCACTAAAAAGGATTATGCTTAATCAATGTTTAATTTTAAACTTAGTGAAATAGTAAAACAAAATATTGCACAATCAGTCTTCTTTTTCGAGCAGCACAGTGTGATAATTCAAAAACAATATCATTAAATCTCAACAAATGCAATAATAATCATATAGGCTGACCTATCTGTGTATTGGTTATACTACTACTAGGTCGAGCGAACTCGGACAGTGGAAATGAGATCCTTCCAGGCTTGGTTATATACTGTATATTATCGATAGTTCATAGAGTACATGTTATAATGGCAATAAGATCACTGTTATTTTTACAACGTTTGACTTGGTCTTTTAAGATAGATTGTTCATTAGGATCTAATCTCTCAGTCAATTCGTTTGCAAGTTTTAGTAATTCATCTTTCGTCCAGTTATTTAAATGCAACATCCAGTCTTCATCAACTTTTGAAACAGGTATTACATTAAACTTTTCTAATTTTGTCTGGTGAGGTTCCCCATGAAGCATTTTTGAAACGACCTTCTTAAACCGATCACTTCCTATTAGATACAATCTTGAGTAATTTGAAGAAAGTTCGCCAGATAAACCGTGCACAAAATTATCACTGGAGGGTATTGATGGATTTAGCAGTCCACAGTCAAGCAACTCCTTCCGCCACAATTCTAGGCAGTCATTCATGCTGCGATCGTGTCTGGTTCTTTGGGAAGGACCATTTAAACCCTTAATATTGTTTGTGAATTCTTTATTTAATTGTGATAGAGTTTGAACAGATCCATATAATTGTTTCCACTTATCCATGTCACATGGCTGTCCACGTGATAACAATGCCTTAATTTCCTTATGAAGCCCTTCAAGAAAGTAATCTGCTGCTTCACCAACAACACCAGTTTCAGACCTTGCATAGCTAAGCTCATTGATTAAGAATTCCGAAATCGATGGTTTTAGTCGAATTAGTAGAGATATATATATAGTAGGCTGTAATCTTTTGGTACTTTGGATTACTTCTAACAAAAAATAGAGGAGCAAACTTTATATATGTTGCAGTTACAAGCAAAGCAGAATTTTGGCGGATGCTGATACGCATCAGTATGACAGAAAATAATTGAGTGAATGTAAGATCGAATAGAACTTTGTATGTTGAGTTGTCAGATTTTGCAACATAAGCTGTCAAATCAGTCAATATTTCTTCCTCTGATAATGTTGTTTTAATAGTTGATAAATAGGGGTGTAGCAATTCTCTTGCCAATCCATAGGTTACTATTTCAATAATTTCATAACTCTTATGATGATCAGTTGCTGATTTCATGTACATTAATGAATTTTCCGTTGTACAGTCAAGACAAGTTGTTGAGAATTTTTCCAAACAGACATCCCATGCCAGAGAACTTATACATTTTATCATTGTGTGTTCTACATGTCCAAATCCCGGTTTAAACAAAAAGCGACTTGCCCATTCTGGTTGTTCTTGGAGTAGTTCAAGCATAAGTGAAAATGGATTTCCATCCATGACAACAGATATCCATTTTCTATCGTTTCCAAATGCAATTTCAGTCAAGCTGGAAAGCATCTCCTTCAGAGATTCGTAACTGCATGGATCTTTTGGTAATAGCTGATGCACAGACCAAGATGGCTTAGATAGATTGCATTTGTAGAGGTCCTGCATAGTTCCTATTTGTTCAAATATTTTACCCTAAGAATGATCACAAAAAGATGAAGCACCAGTGTAACCTTTCAATTCCCTCAGTTCTGACAAGACAAAGGCCGCCCTTGCTTGTCGAAAAATACAATCATATTTCTCAAAATATGACTCAACAATCTGTTCGATATCTACATTACTTAAGTCCAAATATGTTATATATTCGCCTTGCAGTTTAATTGATGGTGTATGTTGAATCGAAATAACAGAGCAAACCTTTGCCACCGTAACCTTGACCGTAACCAAACTGATTATTATCAACCACAATTGTCGAATCAGAGTTGTCTACTTTGTCCTTTATAGTGGCAGATGATTTCAACAGATTTAATAATGTAGTGTAAGTTGGTGCTGCGCTGCTATCTGAACAGACAACTACACCAAATTTCGAATTATCAACTGCATAGCACACCACAGATTCTGTGGCAGAGTAAGTTCCCACAAAGTGCAAATTTAAAGTAGCAAGTAACAACTCATACACCTTAGTTGCTATTTTTCCATTTCTGAACTTAAAGTCGGTCACGCCACAAAGTCTAAACAATAATTCACGAACATATCCAGATGGTATTTGTTGACTATTTAAGTTCCCAATCAGATCATCTAGAGATTGTGCTCGAGGGTATGATGGGAGGTGTTCCTTATGAAGTTGTTCACGAAATTTATTGATACAGGATTCCATGTTCCAAAGTTGTAAATTGCATGACGATGTATTGGTGCTTGCTTCAGTGAACAATGTTGGAGTAGGTAAAGGTTTACTTTCAATCTCATCTTCTAATTTGTCTGGTCTCTTGCGGGTGCTGGGCAATGCAATTTTTTTCAAGTAATATGAATGGCAGGCAGTACACATATATTTTGCTCTCTTTGGAAACACACCTCTTTCAATCATGTTGTCAATAACTTCTCGTTTGCCTTTTTTTTTTCGACAGGTCCATTATCTCATATGTGGCGACAGATGCCAATTCACTGGTGTGATCCATAACCCAATCGTGACAAAGTGTTTTACAGCACCTTTTGAAGTTAGCCATTTATTAAATGTTGAAATATATTTCAATAAAAAAATAATAAAATAGTCTGATCGTTAATAAAAATAAATACAAAATCAAAATTTGTCTGTAAAAATGGACTTGGAAACAAAAATACCAGTCAGCCAGTATAGAGTGTAATAGTCTGTATGCGCTTAATTGGGTGTTCACATATTTTACTAATCTTAAGCAAAGCTCAATTAGGCATTCGTAAAATCATCTCGCTTAATTAGACGAATTTTTACTTCGATACACTTTTCTGGAAGAATACACATGCGAATTTTTTATTTACACAAGCCAAAAGATGGTATCCATGGTGATACAGCCAGCTGTTTTGTCCAAAGAGTGTGTGTTTTTTAAGTTTAATGCGCGGTTGAGCTCTAAGTTTCCTATGGAGATTACTATAGGCAGCGCTCAATTGGGCTTAATTAATTTTTAATATAAAAAATAATTAAATTGCGCTTAATTAGGCGAAAGTACCTAACTGTAGTAGGAAACTATCACAATACCGGTACCGGTACCTAGTAAATAAAATCAATCATGATAATAAATCAGATTAGTAAAACAAAGTAAACATTTAAGAAAGAACCAACTACGACAATTGTATGGCAACAAACTTAAAGGTACCCTACATAAGTACTGTAACTGCTTAGGCCTATTGAGCAACTACTGCACCTGCAGAGTAGTACCTACCACTCAGCCGGTACCGGTACCAAACACAGAGTCATAAGCCAAACCGGTACTCTAATTATTTCAGTACCGACAGTCTGACAGTAAAGGCAACTGGCTGACCGGTTTGTACCGGTACCTACAGTATTGCGGTACCGTAGCGGTAATCAACTATCCGACTTTCAGTATATCAGTTACTGGTATTCAAGTAGCGCTACCAGATTGCCAGAAATACTTTCAGTATTAAAAGTCAACTGTACTGTTTGTGCCGCTATAGCTGTATTCACCAGTCATGTTTAGTACCGGTATAAAAACTTTCAGTTTTAAGTCAATTGTTTAGTCAAGCGTTTCCAATACCGCGGGTAGGCCTATTAAAACACCCAGTTAAGTCAAACAGCAAACGCTTCTGAACTAAATTAAACTTTAGTATACCTGACTGGCTGAAGGTAAGTTAATTCTTGGTGAAAATAATGAAAACTACAGTAGCCAGAAAATTAATTATTTATTTGAGTAGTAGTCTTCTAATACCGGTTAGGTATTTTCCTATCTCAAAGTGAACTAGTTATTCAGTACTGTACACCTTGGCTTAGATGGTAGTGACACGTACCACTGACATATTATTATTGCGGTAGTGGAAAATATGTTTCAATTTAATGTCCCACGGCAACCGTCATATAATTTTCATATTTATTCTTTAAATAACTGAATGGTTATAAACAAGTGTAAATACAAGCGTAATGGATTTTAGATTGAAATCAGAAATAGTAAGCAAGTAAGCAGTTAATGCGTTTAATTATTTTCTAAAGTGACTAAATATTTTGGTATTAAAGTAATACAGTATAACCATTAATTACTGCAGTAATTAAAGATTAAATAATTCATTCAGTAGTGAGGATGGATCGAATAAACAATCGGCATCGGGTTTCTATACAAGAAGTGGTACAAGGGTACCAATCGAAACTGTATGTTCCTAATCAGACGGTACTTATGGGAGTTATTCTTATGATTGCCCGGGTAGAAAGCCTCCTCCCCTACGTATGTTGGGGCGAATGCCAGGGTTCGAAGGTGGGGGGGGGGGGGGGTCTGCTCCACCTAAGCAGGCCAAGAAAGAGGGAGCCTTTGACCGGGAGGTAGT
Source organism: Nemertoderma westbladi (assembly GCA_032718475.1). Taxonomy (NCBI): domain Eukaryota; kingdom Metazoa; phylum Xenacoelomorpha; order Nemertodermatida; family Nemertodermatidae; genus Nemertoderma; species Nemertoderma westbladi. The sequence continues at coordinate 74,157 of JAUCBJ010002501.1, forward strand.
GCTTGGAGATCTAGACTCAGACCTATGTTTTACAATCTTTACCCGCGATTCTAACCATTCTCGCAATCTATTTCTCCATCGCGAGGTAAAACTTGGAGGGGTGGTCCAAATCTGTGATCCTATATTTACAGGAGATTACCTGCACCACTCTTTGGATAATCCTATTATAAATACACATTCCCCACTACTTCCTGCTATTGTTCAAAGTCAGTGTCTATACTCTTTGCCTCTAGATATTATGTCCTCCAAGGAAGAAATGGCGTACCACCATTTTCGCCTGGTGGGGAAGAAACTGCGGTTTGACATCCCCAAGATAGTGGGACCTACCTGCTCCGGATTTCTCTGTGATAGGAGAAGGCAACGATGCAGTGCTGCTGCATCGACAAGGTGTCTACAGAAGGACGGGCATTAGCTGCTGTGGTGGTTGCTCTAACCAGCGATCATCTGATACCATTCGAGAATGGTGATTTGTGGCAGAGCTTGGGTTTGACAAATTTGTTTTTGTCAAGTCAGGCTTTGTCACTGCCCCGCTCACGGTTCGATAGCAATAACCTGCGTGAGAACATAACTAAAATGGCGATGGCTATCAATGAGCAAGGGGGTTTCACCATCTCGGGGTGGTACAAGTGTGGCAAAGCTGCCACAGATGATATTATATTATCTGTGCACGATATGCACATAGCTGCCATATCACCATCCGTTGCCCTCCAGCAGACAAACTTGTCGATACAATATTTGCCAGCTGCGCCTTCCTTTACACCTGTTATTGCGGTCCAACCACGAACCGTGATTGTGAGCCCGGCAGATTCTGCCACTGCCAGAGCCCGTGCTATTGCTGCGGCAACTTCGACTACCACCACCTCTACTACTTCTACTACCACTTCGACTACCACGAGTACTAAATCCGCTACTACTACCGGCACTTCTGCATCATCCTAGTCTATTTTCATTCTTTATACAGTAGATAGAATTACCGCGAAATAGGAACATACTGTATTTCTGTATTTCTTTTACGTACGATATTGTACAGTATATTTATAGTTACTAAGTAAACATAGGTCAGTTTAGTCTACAATGCCCACCTCCAGGCTATTGTATTGTCTCTCTGGCCTTCATACATCAGGAACTGATACCCCCACCCCCTGCATTCCCGACACAGCAGTAAGTGATTATTACAGTATGGAAAAGTAAAACAATAATTGTGAAATCATAACAAAATGTTATTATTTCATATCTAGATGTATTTGATTGTAATCATGTTAAATATTTGTAAACTGATCCGTTTTAATTATTTAAAAATGTATTGTTGCCTGATTGCGATGGTTGCAGTTAAGGTTGCGGTTTCAACAGAATAATGTAGAACCGCATAAGGATTCTGTTGAAAGGTTCCTGCGTGACATCCAATATGGGTTTCATAGGTAAAAATACCCTGGAGCCCATTTTTTCACTTCGTCGGATCATTGAAGAATTGTCTACGAGGCATCTAGCCATCAACTTTGTAAAATTCCTTAAGGCCTATGATTGTGCCTCCCGTCCACGCATGTTTAACTTCTGGCTTGTGGGGTTTCTGATGATGTAAATGCTGGATTGCTGGAATCAATCACTAACAACATTTATCTCTACATCAGATGGAGAAAACGACCCAGTTGAAGTATCGTATGTCCATAAAGGTGACACCCGTGCTCCTTTTCTCTTCATTATTGCGCCGGATTATACAGCAAATTTAAATATGAAGCGAGTTTGAAAGATGTCGTTCGCGGTGAATACATACTAAAATCTAGTTATATTGGTGTTATAAGGGTATAAGCCACGATTCTAAGTAAAACAAATTCCTTTTTATCATATGGCCATTTCGTGTATTAACACACGTCTTCAGTGATATAAATATATATTAAAATGTTTACATAATTTGCTTATTAAAATAAGTACGTAAGTAGTAGAAGAAGAATGGTCCTTGACATAGTCCTCCCTAGCTTGTTCTATGGGACTTTGCTCGGAGGACTATTGAAAATGCTCAATTTTGACAGATTTTAATGACCATCTGTCACCGTCAGTATTGATTCGCATCGTTGCATCAACCATTCATCGATATTCAACTACGCGTAGCCTAACCTCGCGATGCATTCCTAGCCCCAGTTACTCCCTGATAACAAATAATTATTTCTATTTTCTAACAATATTAATATTTCATCTATTAACTTAAATTTTTGTGTGTTTCATTTTCACTGTTGATTTATGCATCGGGTGCTAATTATAAATATAATGTATCTATTATACTTTGAAGTATACGAACACGACTATTAATGATAAATAGAATATTGTTTCCTTATACGGTGTAACTCAGATTATAGATAGGATAATTTCGCTATTCTGTCCTACCTTCTAAGAAATTGTTATTTATAATAGTTCAGCTGGTGTACTGATCGATTAATTTATATTACAGGGTGTCTACGGGTAAAGTGCAACAATTACATTAATTTGTATGTTGAAATAATAAATAATAATTATATTAACTTTA
>JAUCBJ010002502.1:0-29268 GCA_032718475.1 Nemertoderma westbladi
CCATTGGTGGTGACATTGCCAGTGTGTATATTGATTTTCTCTTTCATAATATGAGGAACAGTTTAAGACAATTGAGACAATTTGGTTGTTTAGTGGCATAGTATTTATGTAAAGCCATATAAAATTTTACAAAAGTTGTAAAAATAGACAGTAACTAATGATTTGAAGCATCTACAAAATTTGCATAATAATTTTCATAAAAATTATTATTTGATCAGATAAAAAAAAAGTTGTAAACAAAGTGTTCTAGGAAATAGAAATTATATAAAACCTGATATATAGTGATAGTTTATTATTATTGAGTTTAATTTTTTATGATATTACCCAGACATAGTTGTGTAAAATACAATGGCAAAGTCACCCCAACTCTGACAAGGAACCAACTGAATAGGGCTGTTATTTTGTTTATGATGTAGGCCTTTTATATGGTATTAATATTCAGATATTTAATATAATAGCCTAAAAACTTTACTCTACATTTCATTATCTGCTTGCATATAATTGTAGTAGTACCATAGTGAAATGCTGAAATACTTGCAGGCCTATCCTTTACATCACATAGCGTTTTAGTTGTACCGGTACCGATACTTACTTATGGCATATCATTTAATTAACTATCCTAAACTTTAGTTCCGGTACTAAAAGTACTGGTAATGACTTAGTATCAGCTTAGGATGCCTGACACTTATAAACGTAAACTTGGCTCACGTTCTTATCGAAATTATACTGAAGATGCTCTCATAAAGGCAGTGGACGAAATTCGGGGAGGTAAAACTGCAAAATCAGTTTCCGAAAAGTATAACATACCACGCCGAACATTAGGAAATAAGTTAAAGAAACTTCATACAAAACCGGTAGGGGGACAGAAGGTGCTCAATGACATTGAAGAGAATGTCATTAAGGATAGCATTCTACAATGTGCGGAATATGGTATGCCATTGGACTCATTTGACTTACGAATGTTGGTGAAGTCTTATTTGGATAGTATTGGTAGAGAAATAAAGAATTTTACAAATAATATCCCAGGTCGTTCCTGGTTGAAGCGGTTTCTCAAGCGACATAAGAAGGATCTAAGTGAACGGAAATGTCAAAATATAAACAGAGTAAGGGCGATGGTGGGACCTGATGAACTCAAAGAATATTTCTATCACCTTGCGAAAACATTGGACGGAGTTCCTCCAGACAATATACTGAATTATGATGAGACGAACTTTTCTGACAATCCTGGTGAAAGGAAGATGATATTTAAACGAGGATGTAAATATACGGAAAGGAATATTAACTCAACTAAAGGTTGCATATCAGTTATGTTCACTGGGACTGCAACTGGGGCACTTTTGCCTCAATATGTCATTTATAAAGCTGTACACTTGTGGAATTCCTGGACAATTGGTGGACCACCTGGAACTCGATATGGTCGAAGTGCAAGTGGATGGCAGGATTTGGTGAACTACGGTGAATACTTCGAAACAATTATTGTTCCATGGGCCGAAGGTCTACCTGGGAAGAAAGTCATTATTGGCGATAATTTGAGTTCCCATCTCAGCACTACGGTATTAAAGCGATGTGAGGAGTTGGATATTTCCTTTGTTCTATTACCGGCTAATTCAACCCATATATGTCAACCCCTCGATGTCAGCTACTTCGCACCCATGAAGAGAAAATGGAGGAAACTATTAGAGGAAGATAAGTTTAAGGACCCTGGATCAAAGAGTCTCGATAAATCACGATTCCCAATGCTACTACGAAAACTAGTCACAGAATTACAAATGACCACTCCAGAGAATCTGAAGGCTGGTTTCCGAACGTGTGGAATTTTTCCACTTAATTCCGCTGCTGTGCTGGAGAAACTACCAGGTGGAAGGCCATCTTCTAGCACTGCCACTATACGTGATTCTGTTAGTAATTCACTGTTGAATTACTTGAAGTTGTGTCGTTATGGTGATCCTCAGGATATCAATTCAACCAAGAAATCTACCGGCAAGAAGAAGAAACTTAATGTTGCCCCTGGCAAGTCGGTGACAGCTGCTGATATTGAAATGCCAGCAGCACCACAACCAGATATTGAACCGGAGGAAGCTGATTTAAATGACGAAGATAGAAGTGAAAGTTGTGTGTCTTCTGATACTATACACCCAAGTGCATCTGAGGAATCCTCAGATTCCAGTACCGGTAATCAACAAGAATACAATGGATTTAACAATCAAGCGCTTACCACCTTTACCAATCTTAATGATTTCTATGGGGGTATGCTGGTTGTGGCGGTTTATGATAAAGACTGGTTTATAGCTGAGGTTGTAACTGTAAATAATGCCGTGGAACATATGGATATTAAATGTTCCTTTATGGGTAGGGTTAAACAAAATTCCACGTTTTGGTTTTGGCCAAGTGCACGGGATGAGTGCAATATACCTCTAAATGGGGTTTTGGGTTTATTTAGATCAGAATTATTAATTCCTATGAATCTGAGAAACTGTTTTAAAATTGGGTCTAATACTAAGAGCAACATTGATGAGGCCTTTGCAGCATATAATGCAGCATATAAATGACTTATGTGATAGTTATTATGCGTATCCAAGATTATAGACTTGACCTTGACTCTTGTTTGAATGGAATGTACTGATATATATGATAGTGATGCTAAAATATACAGTAATACTTAATTACAATATATACTGGTAACGTAATATGCAATTTTTTTTAGGATAGATAATACCACTGCAAACTGGTATATGCAATACATTAATAATGCAATATATTACTAGAGTATACTATAGGATAGTGCAGCAATAATGTTATAATACTGCCTTATATTAAATAAGCTTGTGATATACGTCATGTTATATGGCCTATTCAACTTTTGAGCTTCCAAGTTTTTTTAAAAATAATATGGAGTGGCAAAGTAGCCCTTAACCATGCTTACATTGCCAGTGATATAGTAGTAATATTGATTGGCAAAGTCACCCACTTATTAGGGTTACTTTGCCACCCCTGAAAATTTTTAAAAATATTACCATAATATATGGAAATTTTGGGTTTTATGCAAATCCACATACATATATCAAATGGCTAATATTCCTTCAAGTTATTTACAAACAGTAGAAACGCAAATCACTAATATCCTTGAATATATGATGAAGTTAATAATAAAAAGTAGCAAAGTCACCCGCACCTACGGTATACAATTCATAATTGTTTTAAATATAAGGAAAGGACTGTAGTGCAAAATTTATATATTAGTATTGTTCACCGAATTCTGGAATGGATTTCTATATATATATTAATATATGGTGTAAAATAATATTCTAGAAGTCCATGTATTGGTGTAGGTCTTCCAGAAATTTGGAAATGTTTGCGAAGCGCCGCCTATAGCATTGTTAAATAATATTAATAAAGGTTCTGATATTTCACAAAAATCGCGACGTTTGCGAAATTTCGCGTTTTTCGCAATCTTCATAAAAATTTTGAAGATATTCTAGAACATATTGGCGATTTATTTAAAAATACTTTTTTCTCTAGAACTAATATATTTCGTTCTAGAATATAAATATTTTAATATAAAACTATAATATTTGTTATTAATCGGTTTTCTTTCATTAAAAAAAAAATATTCTAGAACATTCGCAAAGATCAGGACGTTTGCGAAGCTCCACCTATAGTATTGTTAAACACAAAATATCGCGAAGATCGCGACGTTTGCGAAATTTCGCGAGTTTCGCAATCTTCGCAAAAATTGCGACGTTTGCGAAGATTGCGAAAATCGCGAAGAATTGTTCAAAATCGTTGCCCTAATGGGTGAGGGTCCCCATTAGATCCTGCTACCACTGACAGTAATGCGGTTCTACCTGTAGCTGCCAGCCCAGTAGTGTAGCCTGGTGAGAACAGTAGCCAATTCAACTATTAGTTGATCCCAGTAGTGTAGCGCGTCGTTGATTCAGATTGTGGGTTGCTCTGTCAACAAAAAAAGAATAAGACTACAGTGCTTAGGGCAACATGATAGTCATGATAGGCATGAGTGCATCTATGAAATATTATGTATTATACCTAGCCTGACAGTCACACCTGTTTAGGGTGCAACAAAGGGGGCACATACAGTCGACAGCAGGGCTGAGCCCATGGATGTGGCGTGGAGGGCAATCAATAATCTGATAGCCATACAGAGACAAGTTTAGCTGAAGGTAATCAAGCAATAATGGTGGCCAACTGCCAAGCCGCATGTAGGAGAGACGACCACAGGCGGTTATTTTCTGCAACCCAAATATATGAGAATGAGTATCCTAGAAATAAAATAATGAAAAAAAATAGGCTTAATCACCCAGTTCAACAATGACCGCTTTCCTCAGTGGTACACCAGGCTGGGGTTAAAAAATTGGATACTGGAACAGAAGCTAGAGAAGAACTAATTAATACATTAGGTATTGTATGACAAAGATGGCAGAATAACTAACCTGTTGAAATGTAAGAAGACACTGATTGCTACATTGAACATATGCACTCAGGAGTCATAGTAAACATGGGGACATAATAGTATCCAAGGACATTGGAATTGCCATGAAGACATTGCCATCTGGTATAATGCAATTGGAAATGGATGAACGTTTGTAACCAGCTCAGCAGAACTTTCCACTGCATATCAGATGATAATTCTTCATATAAAATATTATCTTAAAACTGATCAATACACCCCCACCCAACCGCATATTTATTAAACCAGGCTTATAATGCTCAAAAAGTACTTATGGAAGGTTACTAAAGTAAACGATCGACTCAATTATATTGATGGGCCTTTAGCGAATATTATGTCCCAGATGAAAATTATTTTTTTTGGCACTTCAAGCAGACTTTATATGACCAATATATCCAATCACGGTTTGCTCATCACCAAAAGGCTATCTGTATGTGATGGATCGGTTTTTCACAGGCATCCCATCTGAGGAGTTTGAGTAACTACCCAGCTTTTATATGTGGATAGCATGGTTTTCTTATTAAAGCAGGAAGTTGGTTCAACATACTGAGCGAACAGAGTCTGAAAAGAGCGGAAAAATATATGAAATTCACTTCCTGCTAGAATATATTATACATTTGATCAAATAATTAGTAATCTTCCATACAGATATTGTCACTCGATAAAATTTTTGAGCTTTCCATTTTTTTTAAGTAAAAACACAATTATTGTATGTTAATGTTTACAGTAATGTACTGTACATAAGAGTTCACTGATTAACAGGTTTGTTTTTGTAATTCATTGCCCAGAATTCACACCTCAGTCGAGGTCCTGGGTTCGATCACTGCAAGGGGACCAGGGTAGGTTTCCTTTTGGCTTTCAAGGGATAAGCCATGATAATACTATCTCTACCTTGCATCCTTAATTGTAGCTAATGAGTAACAGTTTTCCTCTGGGAAGTATAGTTCTGAGGGGGGGGGGGGGGGTGGAAGGAATTTATAAGATTTTATGAATGCATAATCCCTATCCTAATGGCTGGAGAAAACCTTGGCTCTTTAACATTGGCTAGGACCACAAAATTGTGACTGCAGAAGTCTGACTGAGAGTCAGCAAACCCAGGATAAGCAAACGAATCAACAGAGAGGACTGGGAGAAACTTAGAATTGTGTAGAAGTTCGAGGTACTCCAGTCAATGGTGAAGACCAGTCCACTGATCCTAGTATTGACTGCCAGTAATTGATTTTAGTATACAATTATTGTCCACATGGTTATCAATATGACAATGTATTTTTGTGAGGGGAAGTCTATTTTTCTGTTGTCATTTTGAACTGCTTTTGGTATTTTAAATTTGCATCTGGACAACAAACTATAAAAAAAAAAATTATATGCTATTCTTTAATTTAGATGTCTTGCATAAACTATTTTGTATTTTTGTGGGGGGAAGTCTATTTTTCTGTTGTCATTTTGAACTGCTTTTGGTATTTTAAATTTGCATCTGGACAACAAACTATAAAAAAAAAAAATTATATGCTATTCTTTAAGTTAGATGTCTTGCATAAACTATTTCGAAGAAGTATTTAACTAATTAGTAAATATGTATATCATTATAATGACCGCGATTTTTAAACTTATAACTAATACTTTAATACATAATTGTTGCAGCTATATGTACGATTGTTGGGAGTATCTGTTCAATTGCCTGTTGGACAAGTATGTGGAACATAGCAACGGTAGCAGTGAACCGTTATGTTTGTATCTGCCACAACACCATCTATCCAAAGATCTTCACCATCAAAAAGTAGGTAAAATAATAAATATAAATTTAATTGGATTCAGAGACTTAAATACATTGAACAAAACACTTTATGTAATGTTAATATGCAAATAAAAATTCAATTACATGCTAATATGTTATATATTCTTGATAAAAATCAAGGAAGGAAATCAAAACACATCAAAAGTTTGTTGTGTTGGACAAATTTTACAGAGGGTGAACGCCTCTAAGATAGAAGAAGTAGCGAGGGTGAACGAGGTAGCGAGGGCATCTAAGGAAGAAGTAGCGGGGGTGAACGAGGTAGCGAGGGCATCTAAGGAAGAAGTAGCGAGGGTGATCGAGGTAGCGAGGGCATCTAAGGAAGAAGTAGCGAGGGTGATCGAGGCATCTAAGGAAGAAGTAGTGAGGGTGATCGAGGTAGCGAGGGCATCTAAGGAAGAAGTAGCGAGGGTGATCGAGGTAGCGAGGGCATCTAAGGAAGAAGTAGCGAGGGTGATCGAGGCATCTAAGGAAGAAGTAGCGAGGGTGAACGCCTCTAAGATAGAAGAAGTAGCGAGGGTGAAAAATAAAAGACAATTGAATAGTTTTGAACACTAAATATCAATCTATAGAGCATTTCACCAAATGTCTGTTTGTCTGCCTGTTTATTCTCAGGGTTTAGACAAAGCCCATGCGAATAGCAGTTTTTCAACTGAAAACCAGCCCGATCTGAGATCAAAAATAAATTGAGTACTGCTTTGCTCACTCTCAACATCATCAATAACCGATACCATAGCAACAGACTTTGGAAATGGGTACAGTTCCAAATGAATGTTATGTTATGTGAAACAAGTGAGAAATTTATGTTAATCGATTTATCAATAAAATAATAATAATATAATAATAATAAGTTATTTTAAAACGTGTCAAGATGCCCACTGTTTCGTGCAATACACATTCAACTCTAGGAGTAAAATTGCTCATCGGCTACCTCCTCTGCCATAATCTGTCTCATGTTGTGCTGAATAGCGGACTTTAGCTCGGCAACAGTTTTCGGTTTGCCTCCATAGATGTTGTCATTTAAGTAACTCCAGAGGAAAAAGTCTTGTGGACTTAGATCAGGTGAATGAGGTCACCACTCTGGTTCCAACCCTAGGTGGACTTAGATCAGGTGAATGAGGTGCCCACTCTGGTTCCAACCCTAGGTGGACTTAGATCAGGTGAATGAGGTCACCACTCTGGTTCCAACCCTAGGTGGACTTAGATCAGGTGAATGAGGTGCCCATCTGGTTCCAACCCTAGGTGGACTTAGATCAGGCGAATGAGGTGCCCACTCTGGTTCCAACCCTAGGTGGACTTAGATCAGGTGAATGAGGTCGCCACTCTGGTTCCAACCCTAGACTTAGATCAGGTGAATGAGGTGCTCACTCTGGTTCCAACCCTAGAGATCAGGTGAAGGAGGTCCCCACTCTGGTTCCAAAACTAGACTTAGATCAGGTGAATGAGGTGTCCACTCTGGTTCCAACCCAAGACTTATGACTCTACATCCAAATTGATCTTTGAGCCACTTTTGGACGCATTGGCAGTGTGAGGAGTGGAGGGGCATTATCTTAATGAAACCATTGACGTTCCCTAAAACTCCTCTCATTATATTGAGTTCTACCTAGTACTTATAAAGGATCTCGATATAACTGGTGTTGACGTTCACTGACGTTGATATTGACTCTCGTCTTTACCATCCTCAAACCAAAATAGCCCTATCAAGCCATGTCGGCTAATTGCTGCTCAAACTGTTCATTTCTGAGAGTGAAGTGGGCTCTTCAACACCTCGTCTGGTTTCTGGCTACCCCAGAAAATACAGTTCTTAGAGATGACATCTAATCTCAAAGTGAGCCTCATCAGAAAATCAGACGCCATTCACAAAGTCTGGACAATGCTTAGAATTAATGACAAACCATTTGGCCATCTCATCGTTTTATCAGATTCTCCCAATGCTTGATCTTAAGGGTTTAAGACCTTATGGAGGACATAGGAGAGTACCACGTTTTAATCCAAGCAGTTGGTTGCGACTACGATGTGTTGACAACTTGGGGTTCGAGTGAATAGATTCGTTTACCTGAGAATTTACCTGAATTAATTTTCGCCCTGAATGCATTGGTAAGTGTATAGACTTTGAGTTTTGAGACAATTGCATGTTTTCGAAACTTCTCAACCCCATTTATTGTTGACTTACAGGGAATAACTACAGTTCTACAATGAAACTTGTTCTGGTACTGCGATCTTGTAATTTTATATGAATGAGTTTTGAAGTAAATTTCCACGGGAAATGCTTTCTGGTCAGGTGTTGGAAACATTGGAATAAAGGACAATGGAACAGATCGGAAATCTAAAGCATGGAACAAGTAAAGTGTGTTTCAAAGCCATTTCACCTTCTCGGTTGTCACACATTCCCGTTTCTAACAAAACATGTAGATTTTCTAAAACTCAAAACAGCTTGCAATTCCAATGGTTATTTATTGTTATGGTAACGGGTATTGATGATCTGGATTTCGGTTGAAAACTTACTATTTTAATGGGTTTTGTTTAAACTCTGAGTCATAGTAACCCGTTGCTATGGCAATAGAGAATAAATAATGAACATATTTTATCACTAGGGGCCCCATGGTGACTCATACAAAAATTGTGGCAATTGTCAAGCCGTTCTTGACATACATTGAAATGGACAGACGACAGACATTTGGTGAAATGCTCTAGATTGATATTTAGTGTTCAAAACTATTCAAATTTTTGACTACAAAATTTCCATGCATTTTGATAAAAATTTAAAGATTTTATACCACTTTACATGGGTACAGGTTTTTTTGACCACCCTGTAGTAGAGTGGTTTAAGTTTTACTGGTAATTCTAAAAAGAATCTCGAATAATTTGTTTTAAACCTAACAAATAGAAAATATTTTCGTGCGGTCTACAGATGGATGATGACTTCTGATGGTAACAGATATTAAAATCTCCTAAAATAAGTGATCACACAAATGTGAAGTACAAATTATTTATTATACATATATTAAATATATATATTATTAACGATATAAGGTACAAATTAAAATAGATTTCGTTTTATGAAGTAAAAGTTACGTCAATAATACTACGTCACAAGTCTCTAAATCTTCCCTACGACTAAAAATTGATTTATTGTGATATATTATCAATTTTCCAGATATGTAAAATGGTTTTGAAACCCCTAAGTTAATTATTTACTGGTGATGATGTAATCTAATGAATAAATTAATTTATTTCATTGTCAACGACGTATTGTTAGTATTCAGGTTATTTGTAGGGTATCCTGTCTCTGGGGTCTCGTGTATCCGTTTTCTGGCTTGGAGTGGGTTGCAGAAGCCTATAGATAGTGGAAGTGAAGTGAAGCTATAAACAAAGCATTTTTATTCCATTAAACAATTAAATTTTACCTAAACCAATTATTTTCTTCAATCGAACTGTAATCATATTTATAACCAAACAACTGAATATAATGTATATATTTGTTATCAGTAGCAAAAAGACTTTGCGAGCGTTATAAGGGGTCGCAAGAGCAATAAGTCATTTTTTATGAAAATCAAAAAAAAATATAATGAAAAAATCGAATTAACATTTTTCATGTAATATGTAATTTTATTCCGTTATATTGCCCTCTTCTACTTGGTCGATGTAAACTATATATAGTACAAATAGATAAGTCAATAGGCGCTACCACCATGGATTTATTGTAGTATTGGCAATGTGGTGTGACCTACTTAGGGGATCGGCATGCTGCATTGCAGCTGCATTTTTAAGAATGCTGTGCCGGCTTGTCAACAAAATTGCACCGCCACAACTCCCTATCACCCATGACATTTGCTAGATCATCCGCATCTTTAAGGCCAGTGTCCTTTAAGATGCGTCTCAAGAAAGTCATGGGCTGTCCACCATGCTTATTCACTCCATGAGGCTGCCAAAGTACAAGATTATGCACTGGCTGGTCCTCACGGCGAAAGCAATGTCCTGCAAAGCGGAGGCGATTTTGTTCTAGTGTCAAGCTTGGGGGAAACAATGAGACACCTCCAATGTTATATAGTGTCTGGTTGGATATGTGTGCATTGTACTTGACACAATGAACCCGGCGTAGCATTCTTGTGAATGTGCCATCCAGAGATTTGGTGTCCTCAGCAGTTAGAGCCCAGCATGGACTCCCGTAGAGGAGTACTGGAACTACTGCTGCTCTAAATAATCGGACCTTAAGTTTCCGATTAATTCTCGGTGACTTCCAAATCCTGGAAAGCCTATTCAAGGCTGCCCATGCCTTTCCCTTACGTATTCGAAGGTTCTCACCTGACTTCCGGATCCATGATCCCAGGTAACAGAAGTCGTCCACATGCTCAAGCATACCATCCTTTGAGCTTATGCTCATCCGATCAGAGACTTGCTGAGGACTTTCAAAGTTAACTGTCAGAATTTTGGTCTTTCTGGAGTTAATAAAAAGACCAACACTAGAAGCAGCATGTTCTAATGAGCTGAGGAGCCGTTGGGCTCCCTCTAATGATTCTGAGAGTACTCCTAAGTCATCAGCAAAGTCTAGATCAGTTAGGTACTTGGTAGGATTTCCTCGACTTCTGGAGCCAGTAGGTGGAGTTATCATCACCCCATCATCATTATAATGATATAAGGACATGCGTAGAACATAGTCAACCACAATAATGAACAAGAATGGTGCAAGTGTGTCTCCTTGGAGGACGCCCCATAACACTTCAAATGGTTCTGTGTAAATTACCAGTATTGGCAATGTGGTGTGACCTACTTAAAACTGGACTGATAGTAGTAAGCTTATATTCCAGTAGTTTTTGTCAAATGTTGTAGTCAAATACTTACTTCTGAAACACTGGAAATGACAATAGTTAGTTGCTAACAACACAAGCAGGTTCATGCAGTATAGATTATATTATTGCTGGATGGCTCTAAGATTTGAATTTTACTTGTTTCTGTTTTGCCATAGGCCTACTATCTGTACAGGTCAGGTATTCTAGGTCATTGATCAAGAAAACTTGCCACCTCCATGCAGCATAAAGGAGGTGCCACCTGTAGCTGCATAGACCCTCTTACTAGGGCAAATCTGGTCCTGTAACTAGGACCCCCTTCGTTCTGGGATAAGGACGCCCTTGGTCCTGGATTAAGGACCCATATACTTGGCTGCAGGGGTATATGGCCTGGCCAGGCAGATGGTGATCTACCAATGGCTGGTCAGGAGTAGAGTGTTCTCATGTCCACTCTGAGTGCACTTCACTGCGACCTGCACCTGGCAGCAGGGGTACAGGGCATGACCCAGCAGATGAGCTGCACAGCCAATGGTGGGTCATGTGCGCGAGAGTAGATATGGGTGATGGGCCTCATATCTGACTCCACTGCGACACCCACCCTGTGGAATGGCAAACCAGGGTGTGGTATTTGCCCCGAGAGCTGACTCGGCAAAAAAGCACCCCCCAACCCCCACTATGGATTACATTAGTAATGCGGAGGTCCAGCCACTAGAGGCCAGTGGAATGACTGGACACAATCGGCCTCACAGGCGTCAGTTATCTCCTGACCGGCTGCCTGTCTCACCCCCTACTGGAGAGAGAGCGGCAAACAATTCTTTGAGTCCCTTTCCTGATGACCTTTCTGGCCCAAACCCTGGGTCACCAGGGAGGCCAGATTGTGAGGGGGAGAGGGATTCTGGAGTTGGAGGCTACTCTCATGTTCCACCCCGACCAACAAAGCCATTGGTGAATCTGAGGCAAGTCACTAGACTAGCCTCAGTAAACACCCTAACACTCGGGTCCCCAATGCGACAAGGTGAGCTGACTGCCTTGGCAGATAAGCTTTCTCTTAGTGCAGTGGGTGTTCAAGAGCACCGAATGCAGACTGGACAGACTGATGAGGTTCTGATTAAGGACATGGGGGGCGGTTGGCGACTCGCCCTCGCTTCAGCAGATGATAGTGGCAATGGTGGAATTGGTCTATTGATGAATCCAACTGCACATGCAGCATTGGACAAAATAGACCAAATCTCTAACCGCATCATCCGTTGCCACTTCTCATGTTCTGGAAGACTGGCTAAGAAGTTTCCTAAGGTGGTTCTGATTGTGTGCTACTCTCCAACTAGTGTTGCCCCTGTAGAGGAGGTGGAAAATTTCTACCAGAATCTACAAGCAGCTACTGATGGAGTGGATCAGCATGCATTCTTAACATTCCTGGGAGACTTTAATGCAAGTCTGCATCAATCACCTACATCGCCCTGGGTCTATAGCAATAGTGTTAACCGAAATTCCGTCCATCTTCAGGATTTTATCTCTGGAAATGGATTGTTTTCGGCTGGAACCCAGTTCAAGAAGCGAACTGGAAAGCTATGGACTCATAGTGGACCCAGTGGTCACAAGTCCCAGATAGACCATATCCTGTTTCGTAGGAAATACAGGAGCTCTATACAAGACTGTAATGCATTTACACTACGACCCTTCTCCAGTGATCACCGCCTTATTGTGGCCAAGGTAAGACTTAGTCTGCGTGCTAGCAGAACAACGAAATCTGCCTTGCCGCGGCATGACTGGTCCTCTCTGTTGCAACAGCCAAGTGTGAGATCCAGCTTCACACTACAGCTGAGCAACAGGTATGAGGTTCTTGCCTCTGAGGCGGCAGATCACTGTGAGGGCTATACTGCCTTCACAGAGGCAGTTAAGTTAGCAGCTGCAGAAACAGTTCCTGTATACCCTCGAAACAGGAAACGGGCCCCCTGGACTGACAACAAAATTCAGAAGTGCCGAAATGACCTCTACAAGGCGCAGAAAGAGTCCAGACTCAAACAGACTACAGCGGCCAAGAATGCAGTTAAGGCTGCATCTAGGTCCCTGAACAGGCAGTACTCTGTTAATTTACAGGAGCTAATAAACCAACAGGTTGATGCCATCAATGATGCTGACGACAGCAGGCAATCATCCCAGGCATGGAGATCGATCAACTTGCTTGCTGGTCGAAAAAGCCAACCAACCACCAAGGTTAAGGCTGAATCACCAGCCGATCGCCTCAATGGTTGGAAGGCCCACTTTGAAAAGCTCCTCAATAATGACAGGGTATTGCCTGATAACTTTATAGAAGTAAAAGTGTCTGAGTCTGTACTCCCAGATATTCCCATTGGTGATATCTCCTTTGCAGAAGTGAAGGCTGCTGCAAAGAGCATTAAGACCAATCGTGCCAGTGGAGTAGATGGTGTTCCCCCTGAGGTCTTTAAAATACCTGAGTGTTTAAAGCTCATCTATCCCATCATAGTAGACATGTACCGAACAACAAGAGTCCCACAAGAAATGAAAACAAATAAGTTGGTGCCAGTTCCCAAGAAGGGCAACCTAACACTCTATGGTTCTTTTCGGGGAATCTCATTGATCTCGATTGCTGCAAAGCTATACAATAGAATTCTATTAAATCGTATCAGGGATCCCATTGAGAGACTGCTCCGTGGAAATCAGAATGGGTTCCGTAAAGGTCGTGGGACCATGGAGCCCATTTTGGCACTTAGAAGGATAATTGAAGAGTTATCAAAAAAGAAAGACAGGCATCTGGCTGTTATCTTTGTTGACTTCTTCAAGGCCTTTGATTCAGTCTCTCGCTCACGTATGTTCAGCATACTTTCATTATATGGGATTCCTGATGAAATTATTGCAGCAATCAGATCAGTATACGATGGTTCGACAACATTTGTGTCTACTGTTGACGGTGACACAGAACCATTTGAAGTGTTATGGGGCGTCCTCCAGGGAGACACACTTGCACCATTCTTGTTCATAATTGTTGTTGACTATGTTCTACGCATGTCCTTAGATCATCATAATGATGATGGGGTGATGATAACTCCACCTACTGGCTCCAGAAGTCGAGGAAATCCTGCCAAGTACCTAACTGATCTAGACTTTGCTGATGACTTAGGAGTACTCTCAGAATCACTAGAGGGAGCCCAACGGCTCCTCAGCTCATTAGAACATGCTGCTTCTAGTGTTGGTCTTTTTATTAACTCCAGAAAGACCAAAATTTTGACAGTTAACTTTGAAAGTCCTCAGCAAGTCTCTGATCGGATGAGCATAAGCTCAAAAGATGGTATGCTTGAGCATGTGGATGACTTCTGTTACCTGGGATCATGGATCCGGAAGTCAGGTGAGGACCTTCGAATATTTTAAAATTTTATTGTTATTGGTGTGGGAGTCCCACATGCCAGGATAGAAACAATGAAAGAAATGCGATAGAAACAAAATAGAAACAAACCAATGTGGAAAGATAGGTCATTTAAGGAATGTTTGCAGATCAGGACACCAAGTTCATGAAATTGATAGAGCCGCATTCCAAATTCAACAAAAGGATGATACAAATACCTTTCAAAACCAGGATCATCACTTAACAGATAATGATCCCTCTCCATATGATTATCACTTCACTGATACTAATTCCGCTCCATACAGACCACCCCACTACATAAACACCATTACCTTTCAAGAGGAAAATGCCATTTATAGAGTCCCAAATATTGCCCACATGACAAATATTCAAGATCGAGACACAACAGCTCGAGGTCTATCTCGATCACCAGTGGTAAAAATAACAGCCAAATGCCATGGTTACTCATTTTCATGTGAAGCTCTACCTGATACAGGTGCCGATGCAGCCATCATGCCATATAAACTAATTCAAGAGCACAACATGACTAAATTTATTGACACATCAACCATGCCTCAAGTTTATGCAGCAAATAGGCAATTAATACAATCATGCGGCATCATTGAGCTTCAAATCGAGTATTATGGCATGCAAACGACAATCAATGCTGTGGTAACAACAATAACTGGAACATTCATTCTGCCATGGTACACATTAAAGATACTACATATCATACCACATTCATAACCTGTACCAATACAAGTCGTTTCACAGGTGAATGCTGTCAGAAACAGCGATTCCATACGTGTTGAGCTACTACGAGAATTTTCAGATGTCTTTGACACATCATATTCAATCCAATGGATATTCATCCTATGAAAATCCATATCAAACCGAATGCGATTCCTTTCAAGATATATACTGCTCGGAAAATACCTGTGCATCTTGAGTCTGAAACAAAGGCTGAACTCGTAAGGTTAGAGCATCTGGGTGTGATAAAGAAAGTCGATCCTCAATCTTTACCACCACAATGGGTTACATGGTTGTAGTACAAAAACCACGTGGTAGGGTACATATATGCTTAGATTACTCAAAGCTAAATCAATTCGTAGAACGCCCTATTCACCCTTTCCCATGTAGAAAAGATATTGTTGCCAGTCTTACCCCTAATGCACAATTCTTCACTACCATGGATGCCGTACAAGGGTATTGGCAAATACCTATATCCAGTGAAAGCCAACATCTAACAACCTTCTTAACACCTTGGGATTGCTACTATTTTCTTCGAGCACCGATGGGTCTCAATTCAGCAGGTGATACATTTTGCATGTGGGGGGACACTGCAATCGAAGGCATACCCTGCACTGAGAAAATGGTAGATGATGTCATAGTTCACACTTTAACATTAGATGACCGCATCAATTTTGTAAGACGCATTCTAGAACAGTGTACAAAATAATGCTTTCTAAAGAAAAATTCATATTTGGACAACCTGAGGTTGAATTCGTTGGTTTGCACATTGGCAGAGATGCAATAAGAAGTGATCCTGTCAATATTGAAGCAATACAAAAATTTGAATCGCCAAAGAACATTTCAGAGCTTAGATCGTTTTTTGGTTTGATCAGCCAAATGTCAATGTTCAGTGATAAACTCACAACTTTGGCAGCACCTTTAAGGGGACTACTGAGCTCGAAAAATGCTTATTTTTGGACTTCAGAACATGAGAGCTCATTCAAATCCATTAAACAAACCTTAACACAAACTCCAACATTATCCCCATTTAACATCAAAGCAAGCACAGTGATGTCTGCTTTTCACCATTAAGACCGACCATAAGCCTCTGATATCCATCCTAAATAATAAACAACTACATATGATAGACAATTTAAGGCTTCAAAGAATTAAGGAGAAGATCATTGGATATAATTTAAAGGCTGAATGGATTGCTGGTAAATCCAATGGTATCGCGGATGCCTTATCAAGAAAGCCCGTAACCAACCCAAATACTGATGATAACATCTTTGCTGAATAAGTTGATAAATCTTAAGGTGAGAAGCATTCTCAGTGAAAGAAACAAAGATATTGATCCTGCACATTATCTCTCTATGAAGCAGCCTGTGATGACAATGAATACAAGCTATTGGTTGAAACAATTCGAAACAAACAAGACAACATTCCCACTAAGTTAAAGCTTCACAAGAATACTATAAAACACTATTCTGTAATCAATGGCCTTGTTCTATTGGGGAATGGAATTCTAGTACCAGCTAAAGCACGCAGGGAAATATTAGTTAGACTTCACATGGCACACCAAGGGTTGAGGCGCTCACTAAAACGGATGCGCCAACTATATTATTGGCCAGGTATTCGCAGTGATGTCGTAAACACAATTGAAGCTTGTGCAGAATGCCAAGTCAGCCAAAATAACCAATGCACACTGACACACTACAACGTCGTCCTTTTGAGCAGACATAGGCAGATTTTTTCTCATATGGTGGTCGTAGTCACCTTATTTACATAGACTGATTTAGTGGTTGGCCTATAGTAGCACATTATACCAAACCACCAACATCAAGCACAATGATAGCCAGCCTGCAGCAATACTTCAGCGATACGAGGGTCCCTCCCTATTATATTAAGAACAGATGGCGGGAGTCAATTCACTTCTTACGAATTTGCAGTATTCTGTAAAAACTGGAACATCAGACGTATAATCAGCAGTGCAGGATATGCACAAAGCAATGGAGTATCAGAGTCTGCAGTAAAGAGCATGAAAGCACTACTTATAAAATGCAGTTCCGGCTTAGGAAATTTCGACAATCAAGCATTCAATGAAGGCATTCTCGAGTGGAGAAACACACCATGCGATACAAACCACCCCTCCCCCTCAGTCCTCCTTTACGGTCGAAATATGCGAACTCGTCTACCAGCTTCCACCGGTGCTTTAGATACGAATTGGCATCAAGTCCAAGATTACATTGACAAGTGTTGCTGAATCACGATGATCTAACTATAAGCAATATTACGACACACACTCGCATTCCCTTAAACCATTGGCTATCGGAACGTCAGTCTTCATGCAAGACTTCATTCAACACTAGAAAATGGGACAGAATTGGGAGGATAAAGTTCGTAACAATAATAGAAGCTACTACATCCTTCTACCTTCAGGGCGAGTATTGCTAAGAAATCGTCATTTCCTAAGGATAGCTCAAATGCTCCAAGTATCCATGAAGAACGATTGACAGAGAAACCAGCAACAATCTTCTGCGATAATGCCATACAACCAACTCGATATGACACAACACTTTGTGATGGCAAGACTTTGGAGAACGATGTACCACTCAGACATAGTTGTAGAACTAAGACTCAGACGCAGTGATTCCATTCAAACTCTTATTAAGATTGCCTCATATCGGTATTGACAGATTTCATCGATCTTGGGGGGCGTGTTGAGTACCACAATATGATAAACTATAGGTATGATAGGTGGGACAGCTGTGGTCTTAATTAATACCCTGGAGAACTATTATTAGAGAGATAATTATTAACTGGTGTTGGGTACCTACAGTATGACCTAGTATGAAGGTTAATATTACATACTGTAATTACTATGACTATTATAGATTGTGCGGTGGTGGTATATAAGATAAGTGTATCAAATGTAGTCAATATATATTATTCACATTACTTACTCCATTACTATTACATTGTTTTCAAGCCCAAACAATAGTAGGGCCATTTCGAAAAATTCACCTATGGATTGAATATAAAAATGGTGAAATAATAAATATTAATCAAATACTAAAAAGCAACCATATTTATGCAGATCGATTGCAATAGCAATTACCATATGGGTCACCAACATCCTCTTAGATCTGCCTGCACACATAGGATGGGGCAATCATACATACGATTCTCGGATGCTGATATGTGTAGCTAATTTTGAGTCACCAGAATATTATCACTTTCAAATATATACCCTGATTACAGCAGCCATTCTCCCAATCATGGTTAGTAGCTATTTATTATTCTATTGAGGTTGTTGCTTGATCTCGTTAAAGCGAAGAAACATTAGGTAGACAGATAAGTACAGTTACTGTACAGTACAGTGTACTGGTATGTCGTTTGACTTTCTATAGAAACATAAATCATGTGTTGTTTGTTCTAAGGCGATTGTGCAAGAATTGTTAGTTGATAAGGAAAAATAAATCCATTATCATATCTAGTTTCACTAGAAATTATTTTATGGTTGGTTTTCTGGTTGGTACTGATTACAAACGTACACCATGACCAGTCATTTTCTGATGACACGAACATTTTTCTACAAATCTCCTATCATATTTCTTGAAATTTGAGACACAAATTCAACTAACACCCCTTAATGTCCGTGACATGAATCCAGAACATCCAATTTTGCCATTAAATTTTTTAAATTATTAAATTTAAAAATTAAATTTTAAATTACTACTACGTACTAGGTCGAGCGAACTTGGACAGTGGAAAAGAGATCCTTCCAGGCTTCCCGATTCTCCATAGTTGTCGCAATTTCGTTTCTCCCAAGTTCAGTATCCCTTTCAAGTTGATCTATATATGTTATGGCCAGTCGTCCACGACTACGCTTTCCATGAATTGGTTGCCAGAAAAGTAGATCTGGTATGACCTCGTCTTTACTTCGCCAACAGTGCCCACTGAATCTTAATCTGTGTTCACGGAGGGTGGTTGATATAGGTGGTATTGTACCATAAAGTTCAGCGTTTGTTATGTGTTGTCTCCAGCTGATGTTTAGGGCTGCCCTTAGTAGTCTTGTGTAGCAACCATCAATTCTTTGTTCAAGTGATTTAGTCAGTGTCCAGGTCTCACCCCCATATAAAAATACACTTTCCACTGTGGCTCGAAAGAACTTAGTCTTCAGGTGCCTGGAGAGATCTGATTTCCAGATGGTATCCATTTTTGATAGAGCTACCCAAGCCTTTGCTTTCCTAACTAACTTCTATGTCCTATTTGCTACTCTCTATCCATGATCCAAGGTACTGGAAGTCATCGACCTTCCTTAGTTGATTATTATCAATGGTTGTCAAGTTTTCATCAACATTAAAGGTCATGAATTCGGTCTTGGTAGCATTTATATGCAATCCAACCTCCTTAGCAGCCCTCTCCACTTTATTTAGTAGAAGCTGTGCATCTGCTAGCATATTAGAGAGCAGGGCGATGTCATCCGCAAAGTCAGTATCTGTGACTGTAGTTGCCGGATATCTACTACTTCTGCGTTCTTGAAGTGTGAATCCCAGATCTTCACCCTTTGTGGCCGTCCTCATTGCGTAATCCAGCACAATTACAAATAGTAATGGTGCTAATGTGTCACCTTGCAGTACCCCAGCCAGGATTGAGAAAAACTCAGTTTCACCATCTGGTGAGAGTACCTGCACTTCTGTGTCACAATATAACAATCCAATGCCAGCAACAATTACTTCTGGTATTCCATAAGCTCTTAGGATTTCAAGCATTTTGCTTCTATGGATAGAGTCGAATGCCTTCTTGAAGTCCACAAAAGTCATGACTGCGGGGAGATTCTTTGACTTAATTCCTTCAATCAGTCTCCGTAGTGCAAGTATCTGAGCTATTGTTGATCTACTTGGTCGAAATCCGTTTTGGCTCTTATGCAGTAGTTTCTCTATGTGAGGCCTAATCATAATCATTTTATTGTATATTTTGGCAGCTACCACAAGCAGACAGATCCCACGATAGTTTGTTGGTATACCGAGGTCTCCTTTCTTGGGGAGAGGCTTTAGTTGACCTTTAGTCAACATAATAATTTTAAATTAAATTAAATCTTAACATTAGTCGTTATTTCTTAATATCATTCAAACATTAGTCGTTATTTCTTAATATCATTCAGAGGTTGCCTTACAAGGATTCCAAATTTTTGGAAAATTTTATTTATGTATGAATAGCTAGCTAGCTATATAGATATTGTATAGGCATACAAATGCCTTCGTAATATAAGGCCTGCTCATCCCCAATGATCAGCTTGTCATATTAGTCAAGCAGACAGGGGTGACCACCGTTCAAACCGTATGACTGCAGTTTTTTGCTGAAAGTGTTCACTTGTATAACTATAAGACATTTGAAATTATGTTATTATATATCACATCACATAGTCAGCCAGCATTGATTTTTTTCTACAACACTATTTAACTTAACGACAGATGTTTCGCATAGCAACAAGGTTAAATTAACATGAATAGGTATTGTTATACATAAATAAATGAGGTTAATATAAATACGAATAAACTAAGCTTGAGAATATACAAATATAAGGAATTATGTTTGCAATTGAAATAAGCATTATGTTTGAAATAATGGGTTACAAATTTTGTAGTGCACATTTGGAGCTCATCATTGAGGCTAATTAATGCACCGACCCGACATACCTCTCACCCCGTGCCAAAATAGGAAATCAACTTTGGAAAATCACCATGGACCAAGTTTTGCATGGTTATCTATCGGGTCAATACAAACCCAAAAATAGTATTTTTTAAATATTCTGTCGTTTGGTTTTTGAGATATTGGCATTTTTCATTTTTTGAAAAAATACCGGCACTTTTCAAAATTATGTACCAGAAAAAATTATATCACCATGTCCAATTGTTATTAAAAAGTTAAAGTCAGGTCAAGAAAAATCCAAAAATTGTATTTTCTAAATATTCTGTCGTTTGGTTTTCATGATATCGGCATTTTCCATATTTTGAAAAAATACTGGCACTTTTCAAAAATATATGTACCAAAAAAATTAAATTACCATGTCCAATGGTTACTATAAAGTGAGAGTTAGGTCTAGAGAAACCCAAAAATAGTATTTTTAAAATATTCTTTCATTTGGTTTTCAAGATATCGGCATTTTTCATTCTTTGAAAAAGTACAAGTAATTTTCAAAAATGCATATGAAAGAAATTTAATCACCATACCCATGACACAACTGTAACACACACAGTCCCTAAATATAAATTCAGTTACTCTGGAGTACTACAAGCGCCTAGAATTGTACAAAGAAACAGCCTGTAAAAGGTTTTTTAGAATAGTCTGGATGGTCAATCGATTTAATCTTGTAGTTCTCCCATATGCTGTGGGTGAAGTCATAGTGAACAGACTCAGATGCCTGCTCACTGTAACTACCTAAACCATTGCCGGTTGCATTACAGAAGTCTGGTATATGGTGAAATATGGCATGGACTTTAGATGTAATGGACAGGTTTAGTTTCAAATAAGCCATCTTGAACTCATCAATAGTTTTTTTTAAATGAGCTTTCAAGATTGGAACCATAGCAAGCATCTATTACTCTAGAAAAGCTGTTAAATGCTGTAACCTTCGACCGCCGATGGTGCTAATGACTCCAGATTTGTTTTCTTTAACAATGTTCTACAGCTGTTTCCGGTGAACTCACCACCATGTAGTGCCTCCCTTTGAAATGACAAGCAGTAACCCAGGTTCCACAATCTGACCAAACACGACACAACCCATCATACATATGATTGAAGGGGCCAGTTAGTAGATGTAGTTCATGTATTAGCAATGGTGCATTCTCATCTATGCCTGGGCTGTGCATAACCGGCAGATGAACCACGTTATCGAATTATTTTGATTTAGAGTGATCTGCACCAGAATAATAATTCCAGAACATCTCAGTTAGCGATTTCAGTGTCCTATCCTGTCCTTTGTTAATGAGGATTTGTTTCCCAGCATTACACCAGCTGCATGGATGTGAGCTTGAATGTGACATTATACCTAATAAAATATTACAAAGTTTAAGGTCAACTGCAAGTGTATATTTCAGTGGAAAGTCATTGAGTTTCAGTTTGCCCCATAACCTTATCATGATCGAATTCTCTTGTATGGCGGGTATAATTCCAAGAATGAATAGTTTCTTAACTCCACCTTCTTTAAACTTCTTATAAAATTGCTTTGGAGCTAATGTTGCACTTGTCACAGGAATATCAACGTCATCAGATAGTTGAATGATGGACAAAGTAAGCTTAAAAAATCCACCACCACCATCAGCACCGAACTTTATTAAGCAATTATTTATTGAGAAATATTCATCAGCGACATGGTCTGCGTTTAAAGTCTTTCTCAACAACAGATTTTGAACTACAGGCAGATTTAAATCTTTTTGGATATGGCCAACATCATCTGCAGATAGCTGCATATAAGCAGATATACTTGAACCTGACGATGTAACTGAGATTACATGCCATGCCCTTCTCTAGTTGGCAGTTCAACAGATTCCCCAGGGGTAGAAAATTTCCGTTTTAATACTGATGATGCAAACTTCTCTGAAGCCTGTGGACTAGATTCAAGCAAGAGACGTGTCATATTTTCCATCCGATCTCGTCGACTGCAGAAATGACGTATACCAGGTCCAACTTTAGAATGACAATATAAACATAATCTTATAATATGAGGTGTTGTAATAGAGGGTGTTGTTTCTGCTGAATCCTGTACCTTTGGACGACCGCGGGATCTCTCACTGGATGACTTTGAACTCTTTCGTGGAGGATAAAGATTCACACGAGCTTTCTCACAAAGAACGCAATCACAAAAACTGGAGTTAAACTTTGTCTCCAGAAGACGAGTGTTTGGAGCTTTCACTACCTCCATGTGGTTGAATAGAACCACAGTACGATTATACATGTCCCTTCCATAATCACTGACTGTAACTCTACAGTAAACACTCAGAGCATTAGGGAGTCTCCTATCAGATTTGTCAAGTTTACAAAAGAAATGTTCATTGATAATCTCATATTGTTTCTCAGTTATTTGCCGCATATCTTGTGTCTTTGAAAGAAGGCAGATAAGAAGGGCATCTAGGCATAAGGCATCTAGACTGTATCTAAATAATCCAATACTCAATAGCAGTAGGTACAGTAATTACAGTATGGCTACTATTCGTATTGGTGCAGCCTACAGTATAGTATACAGTATTACCTAGATTAGTTTATTCTGCACTGTTGAAAGGTGCTGTATTTCGATGGACAGTCTCAAGTTAAATTGTGTTTTGGAACCAATACTCTACAACAGTACAGTAGGCCTACTATTTTCATTATTGCAGGCTACAGTATACAGGTGTACTCTACAGTCTGACAGTACATAGTTCTGTACTATACTTAATCAGACTTTGAAAATGGTTGCTACTCAGGATTAGGCCTACTGATAGCAAAAATAAATAGGCTACTGCACTGACAATGAAAATGAAAGTAGACTGTCGGCCTATATGATATGACCATCAGACTGTCAAGTTAAGCAACTGGCCTTGCAAGCTCTTTCAATTTAAATTTCCCCCCTAAATTGATTTTAAACAGAGGAATTATATTGGGTGACAATAAATTATATTTGCAGCGCATATTCATTTAATATATTCAAATGATTGGTTTATGTATTTTGATTGCAAAGTTCAATTCTTTAACAATGGCAAAAACAAACATCAAACATCATATTTTATTGTAATTAATTAGTCACTACAATGAATCTTACACTTTTGAATAACAATTGGACATGGTGATTAAATTTTTTCCAGTACAAAATTTTGAAAAGTTCTGAAATTTTTTCAAAAAATGAACAATGCTGATATTTTGAAAACCAAACGACAGAATATGTTAAAAATACTATTCTTGGGTTTGCCTTGACCTGACTTTCACTTTTGGCAACAATTGGACATGGTGATTTAATTTTTTCGGCACTTAATTTTGAAAAGTGCTGGTACTTTTTCAAAAAATGAAAAATGCCGATATCTCAAAAACCAAACGACAGAATATGTTAAAAATACTATTTTTGGGTTTGTATTGACCTGATGGATAACCATGAAAAAACATGGTCCATAGTCTTTCCCAAAGGATAGTCTTTCCCTTTTGATTTTCCAAAGTGGATTTCCAATTTTGGCACGGGGTGCTCTATCTCCTCAGGAATACCTGATGCCAGCTCACTAAAACACTAAATATGTATCCTCAAGAAGCCACAGAAGTGAGTTTGAATGTGAATTCGTAGCCAACAGATATAGTATATGGATGTAATTGGCTCTTACTACTACAACTAGACTGTAGATATAGCAGTGTTCACCGAAATTGAAACCCTATCCCCCATGACTTTCGAGAGATTATCCCTATCTTCAAGGCCAGTGTCCTTTAAGAGGCATCTCAAGAAACTCATGCTGTCCACCAGGCTTATTTTCTCCATGGTGCTGTCAAAGCACAACATTGTACACATACTTACTTGTCCTTACGAGTCATGCAAATTACAATTTAGAGCATGGCAACTACATCTTGCAATGGAACAATATCTTAATTGTATCCACACGATGCTATTTGTAATATGGACTCAGGAGCCATTAGTGGGACACCTGGATTTATTAATTAATTATTTATTAATTAATTATTATTAATTTAAATTTATTAATTAACTTTAACATAACTAATGATAATAACATCTGCTTCCTCATGTTTGAATTGAGTTATTTTCACCCACTAAGCTCAGATTTATTACTCATACTCACTATTATGTAAATCTCACCTTTAATGTTTCTAGAATAAGTTTTAAACAAATCGTAAAGTTCAATGGAAGTCCATATCGCTAATGGTATAGCTAATGGCTAGTAGCACATTTTATCTAAAATACGATCAAACACTTGTGCTCTGGGATTATTAGTAACATACTCTCTGTTTTCAACAACATTATCATTAATATTAGGATGCACATTAAGGTGGAGTGAAAAACACTTTCTTCTCCAAATTAAGTTGGGTTAGTGAAAAAAGATGACAATTCCCTAAAAATGATATATACAGTTTCACCAAAATATTTCAAAATTTTCAGTCTCCAACACGGGCTTAAAATTTTCAGAAATTTTTCATTTTAAAAAGAAAACCCCGCAAGTTACATTTTTATCAGTCAATATTTTTTGTTCCAGTTAAGTTGAGTTAGTGTTAAATAGGTGATTTTTCCCCCAAATGCGAAAAATACCAAGAAATATTTCAACATCTTTCATCTCTAACCGGGGTTCAAAATTTTCAAAAAAACGCGATTTTTGTACATTGTTATCAGTCTATATATTTTTGTTGCAATTAAGTCCAAGTATAGTATTACACCATGACATGGGATATAGTGTCGTTATACAGGTACCCTCTTTGGTCTCATTTTTTAGTTACAAGCGTTTAAAAAAAGTGTCTCTGGTGATATTTCACCAGTTACACTGCAGTTATTCTTCATCCTTTATAGTGATTATTTTGGTACTGATGGAAAGCTGGCCATGCAAGGAACTCAAGTATGTAACAGAATCTAACTAACTATAACTAACTAGTGAAAAAGTGTTAGTGTTATTCTCCAAAAAAAAAACGAAATATAAAAATATTTACAAAAATATTTGACCATCACTACTTTTGTAAAATATATTCAGCATATTTCCATTATAGGCAATGTTAATTGAAATAATTGGGTTAATCAGGTGTAAAGCGAGCTAGATGTATAAAGCAAGTTATTTTTTTATTATATTTTTTTTAATATATAAATTTTTGTTATTTAAATTCTCTAAAATCATTACAATGTCTACAAATATCCTAGCTTTGATCTAATAAACAAAATAAATTATGATAGATTTCGAAGCAATTACATTTTTTACAATATTTGAAAATAAGACCAGTACTGCTACAATTGACACTACTAGGCCTACTGTATTCAGGTTTATTCTTTGTAGTAACATGCTGTGTCTATAGGCTACCTTGCTAAATTATGCCTCGAACCTTTAAGAAAGGCCTAATTCAGAGAGTCGTAAGTGGTCTAATGATTCTCGCAAGATCTGCAGACCGCTGTGACTCGTGTACAAATTCACGAGTTATGAAGGTATGAAGCTGCCGAAGTATTTGGTGGACCCCGAAGTACGATTTCCGACACGTTTGTTGGAATACATTGTTCTAGAATTTAGAAGTTCTAGTTATCGCGCTAAAGGACTTTGCAGAATTTGGGTTCCCACTTGATAAACAAGAATTTGTCGATCTTTCAGAAAATTATATATCTAAGATTGGTAAGGAATATTTGTTTTCACAAACTTTAGGATGACCTGGAAAATAATGGATGCATTCATTTATGATTCGATGGAAGTCTGAGTCTATTCGCACTCCTGAGGTTCTCACTTTGACACAAGCCTATGGTTGCAACCGAGTGGTTATGGAAGCCTGGATCACTCTACTTAAGAATAAATTGAGAGATAATTGAGAGCATTGAGAGCATATAGGAGAGGATAGACCAGTACAAATATTTAACTGCGATGAGAGTGGGTTGGGAACAAATCCATAATTTCAGTAAATGTAATTCCTGAATCAGGAAAATATATATAATATTGGCAACTGTTAGCGCAGTTGGTAGAAAGTTCCCACCCATGGTACTATTTAAAGGAAATAGTTTAATATGTAGTTCAAGTCTCCATATAGTAAGTTCTTTCTAAGTCAGGAATATTCTCATTTGACCCCCAAGTAATACCTATGGAAAAATTGTCACCGAATCCAGCTCAGATACAATGTCTTACACCCACCCCTTCCAATCCAGCTCAGATACATAGTCTCACTCTTACACCCACCCCTTTCAATATAGCAGCTCAGATACAAAGTCTTACACCCACACCTCTTTAAATATAGCAGCTCAGATACAAAGTCTTACACCCACCCCTTACAAAACAGCTCCGATACAAAGTCTTAGACCCACCCCTTACAATACAGCTCAGATACAACGTCTTACACATACCGCTTCCAATACACCTCAGATAAAAAGTCTTAAAGTGGGAGAGCCCAACCAACATGGAAGCGTCAAGTGGACACGTCAAGCGGATGCATCAAGCGGATGCATCAAGCGGACGCATCAAGAGTCAAAAGCAATAAGAGAGCGGGATTTTTAAATATTAATTTTTAAACTGCAATTCAAAATGGATGCTGATGATTTGCTTTTGCTTGCAATCGTTAACAGTAGCAGGAAAATAAAATACAGTCGTTTCTGGGTACATCACTTGTGGTCACTGGTCATGCAGAAATAGGGAACAATGGATTCAAGCAAATAAATATTTATTAACAACCTAATATACAATTACAAAAAAACAATACAATGATTTCTTCATCTCAGGGTTGCAGTAACATAACTCTTTTAAGTTGGGTTTGTGCTGCCATTCTGTATGTTGAAGATTCCAAGTACTCCACCAATATTCCCTAACTGGAGACAGGATGGGTGGAAGCTGGGCACAAATCACATCTCAGGTGAATTAATATCATTGAAAGTCTTTATTACTACATGGGCGACACTGCGAAAGGCATACTCCACTGGCTGCCTGGTATACTAACACTATAACTATAAAATGATCCATCCGATCTGACTTCCCTTCCCTTCAGCCATCCACTTGCTTCGAAAAGTTTCTATACCGGTATCTGGTATTCGTTCCAGACCGACCAAATTCGCCGCAGAGATTCAGGGCGAACATAAATATGAGCCCGAGTTATTGTGTGGCAGCTCGGATCAGTAGGCCTACTGCTTAAATACAATGTGTGTCAAGGTCAACTTAGCCAGGCATGGGGTGATGGCAGAGTGAGTTTCTTTATAAAACCAACGCTTTGACAGCTTGACGTAGATGTCATAGCAGTCCACTGTCAGACTACTAAAAAGTTATATGCATTCTCCAGTTCATGGTTAGTCCAGGCTCGGTTTGCGCAATGCCAGTGGTACCAAAAGTAGAGGTCGACAGACAGAGGCGGTGGCCTTGTCAGTGAGTTGTTTGATTCCAATTTCCAACACGTTGCAGGTACACTGGTACAGTACTGGTAGTGGGTACCGTACTGCTGTAACATGGAACTGCCGGTCAGCTGGTATAACCTGACAGCCTGACAATCTGAAAACCTGTTACACATTTGCCAGTCCTACAGTCTGCATAATGTTAAAACTTCCATGTTTGCTGCTTGCCGTTGCCGAGTTAGTCGATGGATCATGCTATCATGGATGGTAGACTTATTGCTATTGCTGTATTGCAGTATTGGTATCTGATTATATCTGTATATACCCAATATCTGCAGACTGTAGGCTCCCCTACCAGCCTATATGGTACCTACCACAGCGGAGTGGACGGTACTGTACCATAAACAGGCTGATTTTCTGCATGACCATGTTCTGCACGACCATCTTATTCTTATTCTTATAGGTATACGGTATAGTTGATGGTTCTTCATCGCCATCATACCATAAGAAGCATTGGCTGTCACTATCGTTAGTACTGTAGTGCATCTGCATGTAACTGACTGCAACCTATTAGAGTCAGTTAATATTTTATTGCTTAATTCTCAATGGATACACTATTAGTATACATATTGGTAATGATTGTCTACAAATTTGCACTACAACCTTAATCTTATGAAGTACTTATCTATAGAAAGATTAATGTTATATATGGGTAGTAGTAGGCCTATACGTGTAAATATGAGTAGTTTTAATAAACTTAATAAAAATTACAAAATATGAGATAAATCCACTAATATAACCAGTATAACATTTAGATATTTCATAAACAAAAATAATACAAGTATGAGATCTCTATGACGCTATTTATCTGGTAGAGTACAAAATAAAGACCCAAGACCAAAGACCCAAGACCTGTACAAAACAAAGACCCCCCCCCCCCCCCCCCATGTACAAAACAAAGACCCCCCATGTACAAAACAAAGACCCCCCCCCATGTACAAAAGAAAGACACCCCATGTACAAAACAAAGATCTCCCCATGTACAAAACAAAGACCCCCCATGTACAAAACAAAGACCCCCCTATGTACAAAACAAAGACCCCCCCC
>JAUCBJ010002503.1:0-56713 GCA_032718475.1 Nemertoderma westbladi
TATTGATACAGTTTGGGTAGGGCGGGTTGACCTCATTTGACTTTATGAAGTTAATAACAACAGTTATTGCTAGTAATATTTTGGGCAAAAAGGGCTTCTTCAGGGAATTATGTATGAATAGAAAAACTGCACTAAACTACTGGACTACTATTAACGCCTACAAACTCAGTACAGGTACTGGGATTAAAACATACTGACTGCTAATCTATTACTTAGCCAATAAGAACTTTGCACCAAAATTTATTTGTTAAAGGCGGTTTTCAAAATTGCGAAAAATACGGAAGGTTGCAGTTGAAAAATTGTACACCAAAAATATACGGAGGAGGGTTACATTTAAATAGTGCACCAAAATAATAAATGAAATAAATTTCAGACTGCAAAGCATTTAGGGAAACCGAAACGAATTTATCTCCATCCCCCACACATACTGTAGATTGTCACCAACCAGTGTCGAACTCATTTACGTATTGTACGTTTATAGCTGGTTTGAGGCGTTGGCCGAATCCTTACAGCGGTGTAATATCGTTGAAAGCGTGTTGTGCATTTGTGAGCATGGGATGGGGTTCTTATCGGCGTATTGTGCTCCGGCTGATGTTTTACCTAATCTTTAAAGAAAACGGTTTCGCTTTCAAAGGATTTACAATTGGGAACATAAAAATTTGATGTGCTGGCTCTGGTGCGTAGGAACGTGTATCACTCAATGTGTATTACTTTCCTTTAAAAGGTACCCAAATTAAAATAGGCTAAAACGACACCCAAACGACACACCTGCAAGTTGAGTAAAATGTATTCCAGAAACACGGGTAGGCCTCGTGCAGATATTGACGCCTTTAGTTATGTTACTGGTACAGTACAGTACCTTACGAATCAGTGTTTCTCTTCTAAGGAAATTTCAAATCTGCTCTGAGTTTCAGAGAGAACAATTAAAAGGCGATGTAGTCAGTTTGGCTTAAGTAATCAAAGATTTACCGAGATAAAAACGTGAGTACCAATAGAAATAGCAAACAAAATACTTTCAGTCTTAGAGCAGAGAATGGATAGATTATTATCAATCAACCATTTATAACAGGATTCTAGAACTGCATGCACTTAACCTTTAAGAAATGTGGATAGGATCTTTATGAGAGAAAATAAGAGCACTGTTGTCGGAATATAAGATGAGTTTCAAATCGGGACCTATACTATTTATCATTTCTATCAATTATATTATTTACATAGCATACAAAAACCAGAGGACCTAATGCTAATGTACTACCTTGCAGTACACCACAGGTAATATTTCGTACAGTACCATTCTTAAGAAAACGGGTACATTAGGTCTAGACTGGTACGTTTTGAACTACTACTATCGCCATGCTGTGTTGCAGAAGCATTATATATTTTACAAATATGTTAATAATGCTGTGCCGGCCGGCTTGTTGAAAAAATTGCCCCACCACAACTCCGTATCACCCATGACATCTGCTTGTTAATCTGCATCTTCAAGGTCAATGCCCTTTAAGAGGTGTCTCAAGAAAGTAATGGGCTGTCCACCATGCTTATTCACTCCATGAGGCCGCCAGAGTACACGCTTATGCACTGGCTGGTCCTCACGGCTAAGGCAATGTCCTACAAAGCAGAAGCAAGTCTGTTCCAAGTGTCAAGCTTGGGGAGACTACTGAAACACATACAATGCTGTAAAAAAATTGATTTGGAGATGTGTTCATTGTACTTGATACAAGCATTAACACAGCTGTATGCATGCAATACAGTTAGTTTTCTTAATCAGGATCTTGCAAGGTCAGATATTGACCAAAATCGGGTCGCCAAATTAATACAAGTCCCTAAAAGGTGCCACCATGCTCCATAGCGCGGGAAATTCAAATGATTGGAAGACATGTAATTTGTACTGGAAAGGGTGGCAGATCAGATCTGCCACCTATATTTTGGCGGTAAATTCAAATCGGTTTTAACATTGAATACATGAATAGAGTAAGACTAATGTAATTCATTGAATCAGAATAAATTATTTCTTATCGGTTTAACTCACTCATCCGTTGTTGTTGTTGTTTTATCTATTCTGGGACTTCGAGCAGCACGTGAACAACTAAACCAGCACGTTAACTAGTCTGGGGCTTAGAGCAGCACATGAACAACTAAACTGGCTGGTTACCTATAGTCTGGGACTTCGAGCAGCGCGTGAACAACTAAGCTGACTGGTTAACTAGTCTGGGACTTCGAACAAAATTGCAAATTGAGGAGGGGGTTCGGTGGATTTGGCTTAACTTCTATCAGTAAAATGTAAAGGACATTTATTATTTGCTTGTATCACTTATAATTACATCAGAACATTATAATTATAACAATTATACACTTATACCAGTATACAGTAAATTAATAGTAGATTTCAAGTAGATAAATGATGATAGGATAGAAAGGCGCAGTAAATTGATATATTTTTGGCGGTATTTTCTAATTACAGAATATCATATATCCATTACAAACTGTACACAGTGTGCTACAGTATGTACGTGGGTACGTACTAAAAGGTCAAGGAGCTAGAGCAGTAGACTTCATACTGTAAACTTACTGTAGTGTAGTAGCTACTGCATGTGAAGTAGGCCTACACTACATACATTTATCTTATTTAGGCCTACTACGAAATATTGCGTAGTGTAATTCATAAGAAATATATACAGCTGTACAACAGGGAACTGATAGTAAAATATATCGCAGAGACCTACTGTAATAACAATACGTGTATAATGCCTATACTGCTATATCTGTCACTGTCCCAGACAAGTACCAGAATAGTTAACCAGTCACAGCTTAATTGTTCACGTGCTGCTCGAAGTCCCGGACTTGTTAACCACCCAGTTTAGTTATTCACGTGCTTCCCGAACCCCATACTAGTTAACATGCTGGTTTAGTTGTTCACGTGCTGCTCGAAGTCCCAGACTAGGTAACAAGCCAGTTTAGTTGTTCATATGCTGGCTGCTCGAAGTCCCAGAATACAGTAGATAAAACAACAACAATAACGGATGAGTGAATTAAACCGATAAAAAATTATTTATTCTGATTCAATGAATTACATTAGTCTTACTCTATTCATGTATTCAATGTTAAAACAGATTTGAATTTACCGCCAAAATATAGGTGGCAGATGTGATCTGCCACCCTTTCCAGTACAAATTCCATGTATTTCAATCATTTGAATTTTCCGCGCTATGGAGCAGGGTGGCACCTTTTAGGGACTTGTCCAAATTAATGGAGCAGTCCCTCAAGACCCAAAGCACCGTAGATGACACCATCATAAAAGAGTGACATAAAAGAGAGTGACAAAAATAGCATGCCTAATAATTTATTATAATTCATAGTAACTTTTCATATTTTTCATAACTAGTATATTATATTATATAACTTTTCGTTTTTGCATCGTTCATTATTTAGATAGAATATGGTTTAAAAAACATGACATTCAAACAAGGGAAGGTAGATTATTATAATAGTTATAGTCCGCTACATGGAGGGGATGTCTGGTGATGTGCACATCAACCACTCCCGAAATTCTACTAGACTAGTGTCGAGTATTAATAAATTTTCTTCGAACCTGGAATATATATAGAAAGTTATTTCCAAATTGAAATGCAATATATCTAGATATAGAAATCTAGATATCTATATCTAGATATCTATTTCTAGATATCTTATAAAAATATATCTATATCGAAATGCTATATATCATGGTATGACATAAAGTAGCAGTATTCTTTCGCAGGGATGGATCCAGGAATGTTTTTTTTTTACAATAATTATAATAATAGACAATTTATGTAAATTCAATTATTTATTAGGTATCTATAAGTCAAGGACTTCTAGAATAGTAAGTATATATACCATTCTAGAAGTCCTTGCTATAAGTGAAAATCTCTAATAATTAATTTTAATTTATTAAAATTATTATTAACATTAATATAATATACAATTAAAAATAATCGTATGTGACAATTTTGCCTCTTGGCATAGATGTTACGAATGGCATATATCTATAGGAATGTCAATGTCCCGATGAACACTCATGAGAGCAAGCCCACGCTCCTGGGTCATAGTTGATCTAAGGTAAGTTTTTAGAAGCTTTCATTTTGAAAACGAAGGTTCCACTGTGGCATTTGAAACTGGGACAGTTCCAAATATTATGCTGAGCATCATTTCCACAGATGGCATGAATTGGTCCTCCGCCATCATGATCCAAGTGGAAATACAAGTCTCCACTTTGCTGGGGTCGCTTTAGTTCATCACTAAGTTGACTGGTGCTGCGCATACATGCTTTCACCTCAGCAGTAACAACGGTCTTTGGTTGAAATCTGAATCAATTTAGTGTTTAAGCTTGTCTGTAACTTACAATATCCAGACGCATAATCTCTTTACATGTTTGACTGTTCCTCGAGTTTCTGTTCAGAGCCAGCCTCCGATTTATCATCAAAAGTCACATCTTTTTGTCTGATATTGGCCTTCAAGCGCCAATTTTATTTAACCGATCTTGAACTATCCTTCAGAATAACATTTCATAAATCTGGCTGGAATGGTCCTGTTTGGTAATATTGTTTAAGATTCATTGTATAGAAAGTCGTCTAGTTTATTGAATTCCTTCCCACCTTTCTTAATATCGTCCCCTGAACAGAGCTCTAATTTTAATACAGGAACCAAATGTATTATTTACATCCCAAGACAACTATTGGGGATGATAATATTCTCTCCCATTAAGAATGACTACATCTAAACATCTACGGTATTGGATATAGAATCCTGGTCACTTACAACCTCGGGGCACCATGGACAACACACCCAATTTGGTCGCATCTCATTCCCACAACTGTGAAATCTTCACGGGCCGGCCTCTTATTTATCATTATTTTACAAACTGGGCAACGGGTAAATTGTTCTTCTAACGATTCCCCACATGTAAGACATTCCATCATTTATCATGTATATATTACAGTGGTGTATATATATTATTATTCAATCACTTACAGTCTGACTGTGTGTAGACTATACTGGTACTAAATAATTAGGAATATAGTAGCATGAGGGGGTGGGGGGGGGGGGGGGAGTCCATATGGAAAAAATATATACCATCACCAGTACATATAAATAATGAAATAGATTAAAATATTGTAACACCCTTTATATTTATTATACTCTGCCCTGTATATGGTGAGGTTGCAATGTTCCATTTTGATACCAGTTGATTCACAAAAACTACCCTGAGAATTTGAAATCCACAACAAATATGGATTAACCATAATGATCATATTGCTTAGCCCTAATTTCATGGGGAGTAATGGATAAACTAGAAAACCAGATATTCAAAGTTGTATTGCTTTCATCAATTACATTGCATGATATATGCGAAATGAAAGAGTGAGTATTTAGAATCGACAGCGTGATTAATGCATCTTGCCCCCCTTTATACAATTGGATTTCTCGAATGAGACCGAATATTGGCATTGTGTTTGAATATTTCTGTATGTCATCACTATCGGCTATGGTTATATTAATGATTTGAATTCCTCTAATTAGGTTGTACAGAAAGCCCGTTTCAGTTGCATTCAGTGTATAACAAACATTTTCCTGATGTATTTATGAGAAACTTTGGTACGTTTCTATAACATTGCTGAATTGTAATCCAGCGATAAGTACAGCATGTTGTGCTTCAAATCTCATAGCCCAATGAGCTCGTGGGGGGCAAAGTTGATAATATCTGCAACAATATGCATCATACAATGCAACTTTGGGAATGATAGGCCATATAGACAGATGAACATCTGGCCATGTGTAATAATTAACCACTGCATGACATCTAGGTCATCTCGGTCAGGTCAGGTATTCTAGGTCATTGATCAAGAAAACTTGCCACCTCCATGCAGTATAAAGGAGGTGCCACCTGTAGCTGCATAGACCCTCTTACTAGGGCAAATCTGGTCCTGCAACTAGGACACCCTTTGTTCTGGGATAAGGACGCCCTTGGTCCTGGATTAAGGACCCATATACTTGGCTGCAGGGGTATATGGCCTGGCCAGGCACATGGTGATCTACCAATGGCTGGTCAGGAGTAGAGTGTTCTCATGTCCACTCTGAGTACACTTCACTGCAACCTGCACCTGGCAGCAGGGGTACTGGGCATGACCCAGCCGATGAGCTGCACAGCCAATGGTGGGGTCGTGTGCGTCAGAATAGATATGTGATGGGCCTCATATCTGACTCCACTGCGACACCCACCCTGTGAAATGGCAAACCAGGGTGTGGTATTTGCCCCGAGAGCTGCGTTGGCAAAAAAGCACCCCCCAACCCCCACTATGGATTACATTAGTAATGCGGTGGTCCAGCCACTGGAGGCCAGTGGAATGACTGGACACAATCGGCCTCACAGGCATCAGTTATCTCCTGACTGGCTGCCTGTCTCACCCCCTACTGGAGGGAGAGCAGCCAACAATTCTTTGAGTCCCTTTCCTGATGACCTTTCTGGCCCAAACCCTGGGTCATCAGGGAGGCCAGATTGTGAGTGGGAGAGGGATTCTGGAGTTGGAGGCTACTCTCATGTTCCACCCCGACCAACAAAGCCATTGGTGAATCTGAGGCAAGTCACTAGACTAGCCCCAGTAAACACCCTAACACTCGGGTCCCCAATGCGACAAGGTGAGCTGACTGCCTTGGTAGATAAGCTTTCTCTTAGCGCAGTGGGTGTTCAAGAGCACCGAATGCAGACTGGACAGACTGATGAGGTTCTGATTTAAGGACATGGGGGGATGGTTGGCAACTCGCCCTCGCGTCAGCAGATGATAGTGGCAATGGTGGAATTGGTCTATTGATGAATCCAACTGCACATGCAACATTGGACAAAATAGACCAAATCTCTAACCGCATCATCCGTTGCCACTTCTGATGTTCTGGAAGACTGGCTAAGAAGTTTCCTGAGGTGGTTCTGATTGTGTGCTACTCTCCAACTAGTGTTGCCCCTGTAGGGGAGGTGGAACATTTCTACCACAATCTACAAGCAGCTACTGATGGAGTGGATCAGCATGCATTCTTAACATTCCTGGGAGACTTTTGCAAGTCTGCATCAATCACCTACATCACCCTGGGTCTATAGCAATAGTGTTAACCGTTATTCCATCCATCTTCAGGATTTTATCTCAGGAAATGGATTGTTTTCGGCTGGAACCCAGTTCAAGAAGCGAACTGGAAAGCTATGGACTCATAGTGGACCCAGTGGTCACAAGTCCCAGATAGACCATATTCTGTTTCGTAGGAAATACAGGAGCTCTATACAAGACTGTAATGCATTTACACTTCGACCCTTCTCCAGTGATCACCGCCTTATTGTGGCCAAGGTAAGACTTAGTCTGTATGCTAGCAGAACAACGGAATCTGCCTTGCTGCGGCATGGCTGGTCCTCTGTTGCAACAGCCACGTGTGAGATCCAGCTTCACACTACAGCTGAGCAACAGGTATGAGGTTCTTGCCTCTGAGGCGACAGATCACTGTGAGGGCTATACTGCCCTTCACAGAAGCAGTTAAGTTAGCAGCTGCAGAAACAGTTTCTGTATACCTTCGAAACAGGAAAAGGGCCTCCTGGACTGACAACAAAATTCAGAAGTCCCAAAATGACCACTATAAGGCGCAGAAAGAGTCCCAACTCAAACAGACTACAGCGGCCAAGAATGCAGTTAAGGCTGCATCTAGGTCCCTGAACAGGCAGTACTCTGTTAATCTACAGGAGCTAATAAACCAACAGGTTGATGCCATCAATGATGCTGATGACAGCAGGCCATCATCCCAGGCATGGAAATCAATCGACTTGCTTACTGGGCGGAAAAGCCAACCAACCACCAAGGTTAAGGCTGAATCACCAGCCAATCGCCTCAATGGTTGGAAGAGCCCACTTTGAAAAGCTGGTCAATAATGACAGGGTATTGCCTGATAACCTCCTTTGCAGAAGTGAAGGCTGCTGCAAAGAGCATTAAGACCAATTGTGCCAGTGGAGTAGATGGTGTTCCCCCTGAGGTCTTTAAAATACCTGAGTGTTTAAAGCTCATCTATCCCATCATAGTAGACATGTACCAAATAACAAGAGTCCCACAAGAAATGAAAACAAATAAGTTGGTGCCAGTTCCCAAGAAGGGCAACCTAACACTCTATGGTTCTTTTCGGGGAATCTCATTGATCTCGATTGCTGCAAAGCTATACAATAGAATTCTATTAAATCGCATCAGGGATCCCATTGAGAGACTGCTTCGTGGAAATCAGAATGGGTTCTGTAAAGGTCGTGGGACCATGGAGCCCATTTTGGCACTTAGAAGGATAATTGAAGAGTTATCAAAAAAGAAAGACAGGCATCTGGCTGTTATCTTTGTTGACTTCTTCAAGGCCTTTGATTCAGTCTCTCGCTCACGTATGTTCAGCATACTTTCATTATATAGGATTCCTGATGAAATTATTGCAGCAATCAGATCAGTATACGATGGTTCGACAACATTTGTGTCTACTGTTGACGGTGACACAGAACCATTTGAAGTGTTATGGGGCATCCTCCAGGGAGACACACTTGCACCATTCTTGTTCATAATTGTGGTTGACTATGGTCTATGCATG
This sequence comes from Nemertoderma westbladi, assembly GCA_032718475.1. NCBI lineage: Eukaryota > Metazoa > Xenacoelomorpha > Nemertodermatida > Nemertodermatidae > Nemertoderma > Nemertoderma westbladi. Next base: position 8,632 of record JAUCBJ010002503.1, read on the forward strand.
TCCTTAGATCATCCTAATGATGATGGGGTGATGATAACTCCACCTACTGGCTCCAGAAGTCGAGGAAATCCTGCCAAGTACCTAACTGATCTTGACTTTGCTGATGACTTAGGAGTACTCTCAGAATCACTAGAGGGAGCCCAACGGCTCCTCAGCTCATTAGAACATGCTGCTTCTAGTGTTGGTCTTTTTATTAACTCCAGAAAGACCAAAATTTCGACAGTTAACTTTGAAAGTCCTCAGCAAGTCTCTGATCGGATGAGCATAAGCTCAAAGGATGGTATGCTTGAGCATGTGGACGACTTCTGTTACCTGGGATCATGGATCCGGAAGTCAGGTGAGGACCTTCGAATACGTAAGGGAAAGGCATGGGCAGCCTTGAATAGGCTTTCCAGGATTTGGAAGTCACCGAGAATTAATCGGAAACTTAAGGTCTGATTATTTAGAGCAGCAGTAGTTCCAGTACTCCTCTATGGGAGTCCATGCTGGGCTCTAACTGCTGAGGACACCAAATCTCTGGATGGCACATTCACAAGAATGCTACGCCGGGTTAATTGTGTCAAGTACAATGCACACATCTCCAACCAGACACTATATAACATTGGAGGTGTCTCATTGGTTCCCACAAGCTTGACACTAGAACAAAATCGCCTCCGCTTTGCAGGACATTGCTTTCGCCGTGAGGACCAGCCAGTGCATAATCTTGTACTTTGGCAGCCTCATGGAGTGAATAAGCATGGTGGACAGCCCATGACTTTCTTGAGATGCATCTTAAAGGACACTGGCCTTGAAGATGCGGATGATCTAGCAAATGTCATGGGTGATAGGGAGTTGTGGCGGCGCAATTTTGTTGACAAGCCGGCACAGCATTCTTAAAAATGCAGCTGCAATGCAGCATGCCGATCCTAGTAGTAGTAGCCCAATGAGCTCGCTGGGGGGGGGGGGGACAAAGTTGATAATGTCTGCAACAATATGCATCATACAATGCAACTTTGGGAATGATAGGCCATATAGACAGATGAACATCTGGCCATGTGTAATAATTAACCACTGCATGACATCTAGGTCATCATCGTAAATAGTGAATGACATGCAAATACTGACAATATTATATTATTTTATATATTATTTATTTATTTATTATTATTTTATATTATCTTATATTTATCTTATATTATATATTGTCAGTATTTGCATGTCATTCACTATTTACGATGATGGCCTAGATGTCATGCAGTGGTTAATTATTACACATGGCCAGATGTTCATCTGTCTATATGGCCTATCATTCCCAAAGTTGCATTGTATGATGCATATTGTTGCAGACATTATCAACTTTGTCCCCCCCCCCCCCCCCCCCCCCTCCACGAGCTCATTGGGCTGCTACTACTACTACGATCGGCATGCTGCATTGCAGCTGCATTTTTAAGAATGCTGTGCCGGCTTGTCGACAAAATTGTGCCGCCACAACTCTCTATCACCCATGACATTTGCTTGATCATCCGCATCTTCAAGGCCAGTGTCCTTTAAGATGCGTCTCAAGAAAGTCATGGGCTGTCCACCATGCTTATTCACTCCCTAAGGCTGCCAAAGTACAGGATTATGCACTGGCTGGTCCTCACGGCGAAAGCAATGTCCTGCAAAGTGGAGGCAATTTTGTTCTAGTGTCAAGCTTGGCGCAAAGATGATCTTTCTTATCGTCCTGTTTCTTCAGATAATTAACACCTGAAATCTTTATCCCATCTTGTTCAGTATGGGTGACTTTTACTGAGGAGATATTCTTTTTGCCATCGATTTTAATTTTTCCTTTCTTCAGGACCCCCCAAGTACTTGGCACAGTACGAGGTGCAGAACCTTGTATCACAAGCCTGTACATTGGTGGATGATCTCAGAGCAACCCAATACCTAGGTATTGTCGGCACAGCAAACTCATGACCACCAGCGGGATAAGTATGACGACCACCGATAAGATTACTATGTGCCAATCGATTACCCTGATCATCTAATCTAAGAGTTCCATCCTCATTTCTTTGAAAAAGGTTTATAGATTCAAAATCATCAAGGGCCTCATCACTATACATTAGGATGGGTCAAATTTGACTTTTTTTCTGATTTCAATTTTTCCCTATTAGAAGTTTTTGTAGAACCAATTTTTAGGAGGATTGGTCAAAACAAAAGTTGATCAAACTAATTTTTTACCCCTGCACATTTAAATTTAACATTTTCAAAATCGCCTCAATTTAAAAATCCACAAAAAAGTTGTGAAAAAATAATTCCAGTAACCATACCGCAATAGTGCACACAACTCCCTCACACGACGCCATGATTCCATTTCATCAAAACGTAATATGGTATCCGAAGCACTGGTTTGAAGCCTCTCCTCTCCCTCACAGACTTGTTCAAATCCCTTACGGAGAACAAGCTGAGAAGAGTTATAGTTCAAAACCGAGTTTATATATACATCAAACATGAAATGAAGATAGGCTGGATCCTTGGAAGAAAACAGCCGCTGATCAAATGTCCTGATATGCATATGTTCCTGTAGAGATGCTATACCATAATTAGGACTATTGAATGGTAGACCATACAAGAATGATGGAATGGCACCAACAACACTTCCATTAGCCTTCATGTACCAGAAATTCCTTGGAAATAGGAGTCCTTCAATGTACATAAGATGCAAATGGATGCCATGTGTACGTGAGGCAATATGGTACAGCACCTTATTAACATGGGCTGAACCTTTACCTCCATAACCATGACTATGATTAAGTATCTGAAGGCCATTCTGATTGTTAAGAAGACAATGGGCAGATACCCTACCAATATCATAAATAGGTACAGTGGCACCAGTGGCCAATCCTACTAATGGATATTCATCTAAATCCTATTAAAAATACAAATATTGTTTACCTGCTAAAGTTAAATTTACACTAACTACATTATAATATTATATTTTAATAATTATTTTTAGCGATATGTCTTATAATGAGACGTTCTTGATGCTATTCCCGATCCACACTGATTCCAAAAAGTTTTTCAAGAACGGGATAGGGGTGGGGACATTTATCGCCATCCTTGAGCCGGAGTACCGTGGGGGGTCGACGACACATCTTCCCGCGATAGTATCCTGGCTTAGTCCGGTGCACCTTAGGGCAGCCCCCATTTACCCTGAGTGTCCCTCTAGATTGGATGAAGTCAGTAAATTGGCAGAACTGGTGGCTTTCTGCCTTGAAATCCCGAGACTGGCTTTATCCAGGGTTTGTGTTGTTGTTAATATTATTTCATATTTGTAAATAAAGATTAATAATAATTATTATTTTTGTAGATGAGTTTGTCAATTTCTACTACATATATTTTTATAACCAAATTAAGCAGAATTGCTTTTATTAAATGAACAAAATTATTAAATTAAACTAAATTAATTTAACAAAATGCTCTGTAGACTATGTAATATTATTTTTTTTAAAAACTTGCAAACTATATGCCAAAGATATTTCTGTGACACAGAAACAGGCAAAGTTTAATTAACTACCCGACTGTCTACGAAATTCTGTCACCAGCGCCACCATTTCGCCACATCCAAAACTGAGACATTTATCTACTGGGAGGTCACACATTGAGTCTGAGACCGAAGAGACTCATTAAAACCGAGATGTTTCTCTACTGAGGGGTCACACGTTGAGTCCGAGACCGGAGAGACTTATTAAAACCGAGATGTTTCTCTACTGAGGGGTCACACGTTGAGTCCGAGACCGGAGAGACTCATTAAAACCGAGATGTTTCTCTACTGAGGGCTCACACATTGAGTCCGAGACCGGAGAGACTCATTAAAACCGAGATATTTCTCTACTGAGGGGTCACACGTTTAATTTTGGTTTACATTTTAATTTTCTATTTGATCATCTATTTAATTAATGTCGAACCCGTATTGCGGCCATTGATGTGTTTCCACTGTGGGGTGGGGAATATTGGGTCAGCAATCGTAATAAATAATTAATATAAGTTTTTAAACAGAACTACACAAATATAAATAATAAGTAATAACATAAAGTACAGAATTTATGCTTTCACTGTGATAAGAACTAAACCTGTAAAACCATCTCACAACACTATTATATCCACCCATAAGTTTGTAAGAAACTGGTATGTTCCCTGCCCAGACATTGCTGGAGGTGGTAAAATTCCTTGTGTTATTCCAAATGTTATCTGGCCCTTTGAAGACCACTGAGCCATCAAAGGACACTTTCTTTCTCATAAACTTGTCTTCTGCAATTTTTTCCTGTCATCAGGAAACTAAGAATTACACCAACACGAACACAAACAAGTTGTTAAATTGAATTGCAATTTAAGCCAAGCCCCAACCTCAATTTTCGATTCCAGTGCTAACTGCATTTCGCTATATCCCCCCTGTTTATTCATTATCGTCAGTATAGCCATTTTAGGTTTGTGTTGAAATTCCGTAGGATAAATGGAATGATCATAAAACACAAGCATTTATGGAAGACGTTTAACTTGATGTACCTGTATAGTGCGAAGAACTGGTTTGATGTTCTTCAAACAAGCACTAAACTGTTTCTCTTTACCACAAAACTTAAATATGAATCCTAATTTCTGTTTTAATTATCCTACCCTACAATGCAGGGATTCTCAGATTTCACTTTTTAGATAATCCTTAATATCGGGGCCATGGTCATGGACTCCTGTGTCAGAGCAGCTGTGGGTGATTGGCCCCATATCAGAAACTACTACTACACCTGCCCTGTGAAATGGCAAACCAGGGTGCATAGGACAGAATGTAGTGGTAGGCCTACAGTTTGCTGTTTCTCTGACTGACCAAAGTGTAAGGTATTCAGGAATTTCAAAACCACCATTTCCCAGTTTTTCAGTTACTGTAGGCTGCTATGACTGTCGAAGCCATGGCTGTCAGTATTTGTATAATAATTGCATACATACACATTATACAATAAAAGACCTACATTACATAACCTAGCAAAATGGCTTGCCATCTGATACTCAATAGCCGATGGCCATCCAGCTGTTACTATATTTTTATTATTTTATATTATTTTTTTAGTTATTCTACCCTGTTTAATTAATCTATCTATGTAAAAATATTTTACTACTGATCTTTGGTGGATCATTCTATGTGCCGGTACATTATATTATTTAGGTATCTATTATATTTTTTATGTATCTTTTACTAAATGTATATTTATTTGGTTTTTAATTTACTATGATTTGGATATTAAAAAAACTACATAGTGCAGTGGCCTATTCAAATTATAGATAATTATTATTGTAATACGGTTAAGAAAAGTGATCATTCTACTTTTCCAATTTAATTCCAAGGTATTAAATTATAGATATAATTTAATATATTTATTAATTCAAATATCTCAAGAAATTGGAAATGACATAAATTCACTATTGTACATACCAGCCTGATAACAGCAGAAAATGATATGTAAATTATAAATGTCGTATATTATTTTAAATACTTATGAATATAATATATGATTATAATGATTATACAACAATAGTATGATGTATATATTTTTTATATTTTCTAACAGTATAGAAATAGAAACTGAAATGGAAATTGACTTCTAAGTAAAAATGCACTAAAACAGCCACCCCTGAAGCGAAATGAAATTAAAAGCAGCAGTGACTCTTTCCTTATGTGCAACGAATTGGGGTACAGTGGTTGTTTACCTACTATCTGTATTAATCTGCGATAACATAAAATGGAATTGAATTGAAATTGAATTATTCTGCGATAACTATAAAATTTGAATCCATGCTAAATACTTTACTATGTAAACAATTAATAAATTAAAGTGTTAAAATTAAAGGAATTAGTATACAGTAGGCCTATTAATTAATAAAAATATAAACAGTAATTACATTCACAAATCAATACATTAACAATCAATGCATAATATTAGTCAGTTAGAGATGTTGAAAGCTGTCCTGCTCTAAATTGTAGTCTAAATTGTTTGTAGGTGTATATATACCTCCAGCCACATCTGATTATTATAAATGTACAAGTGCCAATAGAATAGAGACATAAATATATGTTTTGGGAGATTTAACTCCCATATTTAGTATTTCTAGAACGTTAAACATTGATAATTGATATATTGACAATGAATGATAATAAGTGTTGTCAGTGCAAGATTTATTTTGGGAAATGTGTAAGGTACTATTGCGCAAGGGCAGGCACGTCGTGTACGGCGTGCCTGCCAGCCTCAATTGGCATGTGCCATAACCAGCCCGCGACAGCAGCTACTCCCATTAAACTGAAGATCGCCTCACTGATCGGACTGATAATGATTCTAATACTGATGATACTATTACACCTAAACTCGAATCGCAACTCGCATCGTAACGAAATCGAAGAACTAAAATAATTTATTAAATTTAATTAATGTAATGTAATGTATGTAATTGTATTATGAATAAATGTAAATGTAATTTATTTAATGTCATTTCATTATTATAACTACAATTATTATTATAGGGACCCTAACGATCTCCGAGATACCATACAGTTTATCCATTAAATTAAATATCCGATCATATAGTTAATGAGCACATAGTCAAAGATCAGATCTGTTAACTGAATTTCAGAACTACTCTGAATCTGCAACCAAGTTTCAGTTATACTGGGAAGTAAACAGTAGTTTATCTGTACCTACTATGTATACAAGCAGAGGAGTATACGAATGGGATTGGGTTGCCTGGACTCGACTTAGACTGGGGAGTCATTCGCTTCCAGTGAAACGTATGTAATGGAATAAAATCAACAAACAGAACAGACTATGTAAGTGCGGTATCAACGATGTATCCGAGAAACATATTGTTATTGTCTTATTACACATATTGACATTGACATATACCGGGTGTTCCATAATTAGGTATTTCCGGGTTCCATACTCCTCCCCATTTGATATTTTAGTATTATTAATAATTGAAATACCATATTTACTTACACTGTAATACCATCCTATATTTAGTTGAAACTCATTGATCAAATGTTGTGACTAATTATTAATTAATGTAGCTAGTGTTTTTAAGAACAAAATGTAGCCACCACAGGTGGAACTATATAAGAACAAAATGTAGCCAAGTCAGCCCAAGCTGATATAAGTAGAGCATTGAGTTCTGTTGTGGTGGCAATGGAGATGTAGAAGAAACCTGCAGTCCTCGAAAGCACGCCAACCCATTTGACACAGCTAGAGAAGGTACTGGAATATCCCAAGATGTAGAAGTTGCATGTTCCATTAGAGATAGTGATCCAATCAATCCCGTCAACGCCATCAATTATTTCTCGACGAGACTCACAGCTGTACAAGCCAACGACGCTGTTTGGTGATCCAGATTACCACCACCTGGCAATTCAGTCACTGTTGTCAAACAATATGATCTATGGAGGCGTCCAAATAACATTTGGAAAATGAGCAGACAAACACAATAAAATATTTCATAGTTTACTCGCAACCCAATCATCAATCATTTTAGACTGATCTTCGTATTGAAATATTTCGAATAATTCATTATACGTTGATAAAAAATAGGAATGAGACCCCCCATACTCACAACTTAATCACAATTAATTAAGTCACTGAAAGCATCAGTATGCTGATATGTGTATTTAAATTTATTTCACACATAGAACAACAATGTATTTCATTGTCACACGAGAATGGAAGACTGTCACCCTCGCTACCCAATCACAATTAACTCAAGCTTCTTTTACTGTTCATTTGTTATCTGTGTTGAAATTAATAAATTTATTTATTATAATATTATATTAGTAGATTATTAATACATTTATTTCAGTAATTTCCATGTATTTCCATATCTTCTCTGTTCGTGATACGAACTCGCCACACTACATGGCTCACACCATACCAGCAGGGATTGCGATACTGTAGGGATGACTAACAATGAGTCATGGACTTCGCCCTGACACAGACTCTGAGATACTACCTATCGTGTAGATAGTAGTTAGCTAGTCAGTATACTCACTACAGGTCATACATACCATGCAGTCATGTGGCGCACTGCAAGATAGACGTCCCAGCAATACATTGTTTGAACATGTGTGGTCACTCATCTGACAATATATTTGATATTATACGCCCGACACTATTCCGGCTCTATCATCTATAATCGTGAAATCCATACATTCACCACCAAACAAACTCCTTTAGAACAGTGCGGAGTAAAGACCCTTGGAGTAAAGATAAACCCTTGGCTTCGCCTCTGGTATATCTTTACTCTGCGTGTAATATAACTTGTAAGATAACAAAAAAACCTGGTAATAAATATAGTTATGTAATTTCTTTAATTAATAGCTGGCATTGCGGTCAATAAATAAACTAACTAAACATGTACTGGTACTGATGCAATCTAAGCATCAGAGCTCTCAAAGCCACTGCAATATGAAAATAATGATTGCTGATGCAATCATCATGATTCACGCTTCACATCACGATTTCATGTGCTTGAGACCCGGATTCAGACGTGTATTGGACGTTAACAGATGTTATCCACCAGTTAGTTGAAAAGTCCCAGGTAAGCCTACTGGTGGTAGTGGATCAGCTGGTGGTGTTTACAGAGGAGGCACCGCTGGTGAACAAGACTTTGCCCATCAGTGTCAACTTGTGCTGAGCTGTCAGAGCTACCATCGGGTCAAAAACATGATGTGGATTGTAGGGTCCGAGGGTAGCTCTTAACACACAACCTGTCTGGGTTTCAACCACCCTGCCAAGAACCAGTTACCACCAAACTCGCTCTGATCACGGATATGCGCCTTGGGAGACCCTCGGTATCATAGAAAGAGCCCCTCCAGCTCCGGGCAGATATGTGGACTTTGAAGGCCGAGGCTGGCTGAATCATGGTGGTCCAGTAGCTGCAGGTCAGACCCTTCTGAAAGTCACAGAAGGGACCGCAACATACCTTGTGTGCAAACTTCACCCACCACAGAATAATGTTCTTCGTTGTGACTGAAAAGGCGGTTAACTTCATGGAGTCGCACACCTGCCAAATCAGAAACACCTTATCGGTTGGCGAATCCAACAGGGAGAGAGAGAATCATTGATATAACCACAAAGTTTTATCTCACCCTCATACTCTGGGTTGACTACCTCTGGGTTGCAACCGTGCTAGAGGACCCTGGAGAAATCCGTTTTTTGCTGAACAATGTGTAGGTGAATGTTGTATTGAGTATGGTAACTAAATAATTCTGGACTGGTATATCTCAAATATTCATATCAAACAAAAAATTAATATCAGCTCACAACTATTAATAATATAATAACAAATAATAATACAAAAATTTTAACAATAATTCATGTTTTTATATCATGAACATCGCACTACTTAGTGGTTGGTCCTCCATTATTTTGTATGACAGTTGGCAATACATGTAAAACATGGTCAATGTATTTTCGGCACCTTTCAAATGATAATGTATTGTTCCACAAAGATATTATCCCCCCTTCACAACTCTTCCTTATTGTTAGGTCTAGTGTGGCATCTCAGATTGTCCTTAAGCTCGTGCCAAACTAGTTCTATTGAATTTAAATCCATGCTTTTGGGGACCAGAACTCTTTCGAATAGTTTTTGCCCCATTCTTCTATATATCTGTTTCAGTTTCCTTGCTTTGTCACAGGGTGTTTGCTTAGTTGGAGTCGAAATAGGAAAGGAAAATATATTACAAAGGAAATTATATACCAGTATGGGCCTATTTGAAAAAAATACTTTTTCAAAAAATAATAGCTAACTTGCAAAAGCGCTAGCTAGCATGAAAATTGGTAGCTATTAATGTTTATAATTATAAATTAATTAAACAATGTATTACACATAATAATAATTGGTACTACTTCGTCATGTTGACCGACACCCCTTTTTTTGTTAACATTAAAGTATATTATTAGTTACATAGTATAGTTACAGTACACATAATATTAGTTGTTGTACACTTTTCCTGGACAAAACAACACTCTGCTAATGATAGTCTATCTAAGAAAAGTGTTATTTTAGTCCTAGGACAAAACTACACCTGTTGTTTTTCCGCTCCTGCCAGCTTATCAGCATGTCTGAAAGTATGACATGCAGACTGTATTACATCATTAGGTATGGTACTACATTGTTGTGCCTGCCTGTAGCAGTAGGCCTACTACAACAGTACTACCCCACTACACACATCCTGACAACTCGTATATAGGCCTACTCATGCAGTCATCTCAGCTACTCAGCATCTACTGATCTAGGCCTATTTCTGTATTTGTCTTGCAATCTAGTGCAGCAGTAGTGTAGTTTGGTTCTCTTCAGCTCTTCGAGTTTCAGTCTATGCCTACATTCAACATTGTAACGATTACTGGCAGACGGCAGACACGATAGTTACCGCTACTGGCTGACCAGTTAGTAGATGAAGGAAGGACTAAGGAAGTTTTGTTTTCATAGCACAGTAAGCAGTAAGGCATCCTGACATTACAGCATTAGCTAAACTTAGCTGGTCAGCGGGTTGTCATATGATACCAGGATACAGTAATACTGCTGTACAGTCTGACTGTCGTCATACTCATAGGCATAGTCCTCTATAGTAATACCGGTACCTGAACAGAACACCGTCAGACCGAACTGACTTGTACGTATCAACCATTCCTGCTATCAATATCTGAATATGGACATTACTGGTACTGATGATATTTGTCCTGATCTCAATGTTCTTCAAAATATTATTGAATGCGATTCCGACAGGCCTGTTTGTAACCTTGTCAGTTCAGGCAACTCTAATAAAGATGGGGAAGCTGGACCTTCCGACCTGCGACTTTCCCAAGATACCGACGCAGACGACGAATATCTATTAGCAAATAGAAATATACATACGGTACAAGCAACTCGCCAGGCGGTATCCGCGTTCGAAAACTACCTGCACCTTGTGGGATGTACAACATCAATTACGGATCTCCCAATGAGATTGCTGTCCATCCATTTTAATGGATTTATACGTAGATATAAAAAACGAAACGGCGACAAGTTAGAAACCACTACTCTAAGGAGCTACTACCATGGGCTCTTGAGGAAATTCAAGGACATGGGCCATGGGAATGTTTTACTACTTCCGGAATTTAGCCAAACTAAGGATGTCTATATGACACCTTGAAAGGTGCAGGAAAGGGGAATTTGGAGAACTCGAGTGACTGTTTGGAGTCAAATGATTTTAAACTTTTGCGGGAGAAGGGATTAATCGGTAATGGCGATCCTAAGGTTTTACGTAACACATTATTATACCTTGTTCTCGTAACTCAATTTGGATCTCGGCCCGGGATGGAAATGCGCCAGTTGCTAGTCGGCGATATCGTGAAACATTTTTTTACGGTCGAAGATACATATTATCTTACACTCACAGAGCGTTCTACAAAAACTCGCAAAGGAAACACATTACCCAGAAAGTATGTTCTCAACTACTACTAGGATCGGCATGCTGCATTGCAGCTGCATTTTTAAGAATGCTGTGCCGGCTTGTCAACAAAATTGCACCGCCACAACTCCCTATCACCCATGACATTTGCTAGATCATCCGCATCTTTAAGGCCAGTGTCCTTTAAGATGCGTCTCAAGAAAGTCATGGGCTGTCCACCATGCTTATTCACTCCATGAGGCTGCCAAAGTACAAGATTATGCACTGGCTGGTCCTCACGGCGAAAGCAATGTCCTGCAAAGCGGAGGTGATTTTGTTCTAGTGTCAAGCTTGGGGGAACCAATGAGACACCTCCAATGTTATATAGTGTCTGGTTGGAGATGTGTGCATTGTACTTGACACAATGAACCCGGCGTAGCATTCTTGTGAATGTGCCATCCAGAGATTTGGTGTCCTCAGCAGTTAGAGCCCAGCATGGACTCCCATAGAGGAGTACTGGAACTACTGCTGCTCTAAATAATCGGACCTTAAGTTTCCGATTAATTCTCGGTGACTTCCAAATCCTGGAAAGCCTATTCAAGGCTGCCCATGCCTTTCCCTTACGTATTCGAAGGTCCGCACCTGACTTCCGGATCCATGATCCCAGGTAACAGAAGTCGTCCACATGCTCAAGCATACCATCCTTTGAGCTTATGCTCATCCGATCAGAGACTTGCTGAGGACTTTCAAAGTTAACTGTCAGAATTTTGGTCTTTCTGGAGTTAATAAAAAGACCAACACTAGAAGCAGCATGTTCTAATGAGCTGAGGAGCCGTTGGGCTCCCTCTAATGATTCTGAGAGTACTCCTAAGTCATCAGCAAAGTCTAGATCAGTTAGGTACTTGGCAGGATTTCCTCGACTTCTGGAGCCAGTAGGTGGAGTTATCATCACCCCATCATCATTATGATCATCTAAGGACATGCGTAGAACATAGTCAACCACAATAATGAACAAGAATGGTGCAAGTGTGTCTCCTTGGAGGACGCCCCATAACACTTCAAATGGTTCTGTGTCACCGTCAACAGTAGACACAAATGTTGTCGAACCATCGTATACTGATCTGATTGCTGCAATAATTTCATCAGGAATCCCATATAATGAAAGTATGCTGAACATACGTGAGCGAGAGACTGAATCAAAGGCCTTGAAGAAGTCAACAAAGATAACAGCCAGATGCCTGTCTTTCTTTTTTGATAATTCTTCAATTATCCTTCTAAGTGCCAAAATGGGCTCCATGGTCCCACGACCTTTACGGAACCCATTCTGATTTCCACGGAGCAGTCTCTCAATGGGATCCCTGATGCGATTTAATAGAATCCTATTGTATAGCTTTGCAGCAATCGAGATCAATGAGATTCCCCGAAAAGAACCATAGAGTGTTAGGTTGCCCTTCTTGGGAACTGGCACCAACTTATTTGTTTTCATTTCTTGTGGGACTCTTGTTGTACGGTACATGTCTACTATGATGGGATAGATGAGCTTTAAACACTCAGGTATTTTAAAGACCTCAGGGGGAACACCATCTACTCCACTGGCACGATTGGTCTTAATGCTCTTTGCAGCAGCCTTCACTTCTGCAAAGGAGATATCGCCAATGGGAATATCTGGGAGTACAGACTCAGACACCTTTACTTCTATAAAGTTATCAGGCAATACCCTGTCATTATTGAGGAGCTTTTCAAAGTGGGCTTTCCAACCATTGAGGCGATCGGCTGGTGATTCAGCCTTAACCTTGGTGGTTGGTTGGCTTTTCCGCCCAGTAAGCAGATTGATCGATTTCCATGCCTGGGATGATTGCCTGCTGTCGTCAGCATCATTGATGGCATCAACCTGTTGGTTTATTAGCTCCTGTAGATTAACAGAGTACTGCCTGTTCAGGGACCTAGATGCAGCCTTAACTGCATTCTTGGCCGCTGTAGTCTGTTTGAGTCGGGACTCTTTCTGCGCCTTATGAAGGTCATTTCGGCACTTCTGAATTTTGTTGTCAGTCCAGGGGGCCCTTTTCCTATTTCGAGGGTATACAGGAACTGTTTCTGCAGCTGCTAACTTAACTGCTTCTGTAAAGGCAGTATAGCCCTCACAGTGATCTGCCGCCTCAGAGGCAAGAGCCTCATACCTGTTGCTCAGCTGTAGTGTGAAGCTGGATCTCACACTTGGCTGTTGCAACAGAGAGGACCAGTCATGCCGTGGCAAGGCAGATTTCGTTGTTCTGCTAGCACGCAGACTAAGTCTTACCTTGGCCACAATAAGGCGGTGATCACTGGAGAAGGGTCGAAGTGTCCAGAGATCCATTTCCAGAGATAAAATCCTGAAGATGGACAGAATTTCGGTTAACACTATTGCTATAGACCCAGGGCGATGTAGGTGATTGATGCAGACTTGCATTAAAGTCTCCCAGGAATGTTAAGAATGCATGCTGATCCACTCCATCAGTTGCTGCTTGTAGATTGTGGTAGAAATTTTCCACCTCCTCTACAGGGGCAACACTAGTTGGAGAGTAGCACACAATCAGAACCACCTTAGGAAACTTCTTAGCCAGTCTTCCAGAACATGAGAAGTGGCAACGGATGATGCGGTTAGAGATTTGGTCTATTTTGTCCAATGCTGCATGTGCAGTTGGATTCATCAATAGACCAATTCCACCATTGCCACTATCATATGCTGACGCGAGGGCGAGTCGCCAACCGCCCCCCATGTCCTTAATCAGAACCTCATCAGTCTGTCCAGTCTGCATTCGGTGCTCTTGAACACCCACTGCGCTAAGAGAAAGCTTATCTGCCAAGGCAGTCAGCTCACCTTGTCGCATTGGGGACCCGAGTGTTAGGGTGTTTACTGAGGCTAGTCTAGTGACTTGCCTCAGATTCACCAATGGCTTTGTTGGTCGGGGTGGAACATGAGAGTAGCCTCCAACTCCAGAATCCCTCTCCCCATCACAATCTGGCCTCCCTGGTGACCCAGGGTTTGGGCCAGAAAGGTCATCAGGAAAGGGACTCAAATAATTGTTGACTGCTCTCTCTCCAGTAGGGGGTGAGACAGGCAGCCAGTCAGGAGTTAACTGACGCCTGTGAGGCCGATTGTGTCCGGTAATTCCACTGGCCTCTAGTGGCCGGACCTCAGCATTGCTAATGTAATCCATAGTGGGGGTTGGGGGGTGCTTTTTTGCCGAGTCAGCTCTCGGGGCAAATACCACACCCTGGTTTGCCATTCCACAGGGTGGGTGTCGCAATGGAGTCAGATATGAGGCCCATCACCCATATCTACTCTGGCGCACATGACCCACCATTGGCTGTTGCAGCTCATCTGCTGGGTCATGCCCTGTACCCTTGCTGCCAGGTGCAGGTCGCAGTGAAGTGCTCTCAGAGTGGACATGAGAACACTCTACTCCTGACCAGCCATTGGTAGATCACCATCTGCCTGGTCAGGCCATATACCCCTGCAGCCAAGTATATGGGTCCTTAATCCAGGACCAAGGGCGTCCTTATCCCAGAACGAAGGGGGTCCTAGTTACATGACCAGATTTGCCCTAGTAAAAGGGGTCTATGCAGCTACAGGTGGCACCTCCTTTATGCTGCATGGAGGTGGCAAGTTTTCTTGATCAATGACCTAGAATACCTGACCTGACAATGTTCTCAAAGCCTTCGAGAATCCAGATGATCGTTTAATCTGTCCGGTGACCTTAAATGACTTATATTTAAGTCGATGCTATCCATATGGTAATGTCAATGAACAAGATCCGTATTGGGTGCGACCCAAACCAAGCGTTCCGCAGCAAGGATCATCGTGGTACACAGTCCAGCCGATAGGGAAACATTCATTTCAGAGCATTCTGAAAGACATGTTTAAAGAAGCGGGAATTGATGACGGTCGGAAGCTCACACCCATGAGTTATCCTAAGACAACTGCTCAAGCTCTTGTAGAGGCGGGTCAGCCTGTGAATTATGCGCAAATTCAACTTGGACACGCCAAGTTGGGAACAACAGCATCTTATTTAAGACCCTCTATAAGTGCTCAGCGGAGCATGAGTACTTCGCTCAGTCAATACGTGTCGGGGGCAGTTGGTAATCATCCTGAGACACAGCATATCACTTCAGAGAGTCGTTCGGAACAAGTGGTTGTGTGTGATACCGGAAACAGTTCACAGAGAAACGCTCTTGATGCCATTTTTAAAGCTAACACATTTACAGGAACTGTAAATGTTATATGGGGAGATTGGCAAATTCTGATTAGTACACCAGGACAAGTACCCGGACCATCCGTTCCTGCTTTACTGTATTTTCTTGTCGAATTTGCACACTAGTAATTAAATTTTTAAATTTAAATTTGTGAATTTGAGTACATTTTTAAGCTATGATAAAGGAGCTTTTTCGTTGCCACGTTTTTTTCGAGTTTTTTTTTGTTATGTTTTTTACCACGGTTTATGCCGCGCCCTTAACGGGTTCAACGTACTAGTTTTATATTCTAGAATAAACAATTTTTTGAAATTGTGTTAAATTAATCAATAGAGTAACGCGACAAAAAACGTAGCAACAAAAATGTTCCGAACGAAAATCTTAAGCAAATACCGGTATATGTCGCACTCTTGAAACATAATCTGTATGTAAAAAATAAAATTTACCGCTTTTTATTTTTTCAACTTTCAGAATTTTTTTACATTATAGCCTATATTTTGCAAAATTTTATTTTATTTAATTATAGGGATTTTCTCATTTTAATTAAAATTTGAAGTAAGTAAAACATAACAGTTTGATTTGAAATATCTCTTTGTAATTTACAACATTTAATTTTATATTGAATTTTAAAATGTAACAACTTAAGGTAATATTTATTTATATATTTGGTCTTAAAGCCCATTTACATGATTCAACATTGTTGCAACGTTGAATAATCAAAATTTACACTGTTGAACGAATGTTCAATCGTAAACTTTACACTTTTGTTGCATAGGTACAGAGTAACACTTAATTTGATGTAATAATATCTATTATTTGAATTCATTGTCAGTATATAGTAAGTAAAACACGTTGATTTCCATTTTTATTTGGTTTGGAACGAGTACCGAATTTATTATTATTTCGCTTTTAGTTTTACATTGAAAGATTAATACAAATTAAACGATTTAAATATTATTTCAAAGTTTATGACATGACACTGTTTATGAGTTTATGACAAGTTTATGTAGTTTATACACTATGATGACTCTATCATAGTGTATAATCTAGATTTATATAATATTATGACCTATAATTTACTAGAAGTCATAACTTAGAATTAATTTAGGATGGGTTACTAAAAATAATAAGTATGAATTTATAACAAACACCACTGATCCTCAATGGCACAAGAGCCCGTCACTACGGTAACAGTAACTCACAACAATGATTAGGGGGCGTTAATAAAGTATGTCACGCACTAGTGGGGGGGGGGGGGGGGGGGGGGGGTAGCCATACAGACAGTCAAACTGTCAGACAGACATATTAGATACCACCACCACCAAACATTAAAACTGACATCAGAAATTAAGTAAACGACCCGGAAAACCCTCATATTGATAATTTTAGTGACTTGGTATGAAGCTATAGTGTCAAACAGCAAATTATCTCGGAATAACATTTCACGATATTTCCATTTTTCAAAATACAACTCCTCCGCCTTTTTTCACCCAATTTCGATAATTTATTGCTCGTTTAAAAGGTTTTTTGAAGACCTTGAAAAATTATCCAGCATTTTTTTGAAAAATTTTTTTTTTAAATGTTATTGAAAATTTTAATTAAGTTTATTAATTTTAATTAATTAATTTACTTAAAAATTAATTTAATTTAGAAAATCGTCTGGAAAATTTTTGTAGATTCGAAGGTACCGTAGGTGGGGTGACTTTGCCACTTTTTATTATTGACTTCATCATATATTCAAGGATATTAGTGATTTGCGTTTCTACTGTTTGTAAATAACTTGAAGGAATATTAGCCATTTGATATATGTATGTGGATTTGCATAAAACCCAAAATTTCCATATATTATGGTAATATTTTTAAAAATTTTCAGGGGTGGCAAAGTAACCCTAATAAGTGGGTGACTTTGCCAATCAATATTACTACTATATCACTGGCAATGTAAGCATGGTTAAGGGCTACTTTGCCACTCCATATTATTTTTAAAAAAACTTGGAAGCTCAAAAGTTGAATAGGCCATATAACATGACGTATATCACAAGCTTATTTAATATAAGGCAGTATTATAACATTATTGCTGCACTATCCTATAGTATACTCTAGTAATATATTGCATTATTAATATATTGCATATACCAGTTTGCAGTGGTATTATCTATCCTAAAAAAAATTGCATATTACGTTACCAGTATATATTGTAATTAAGTATTACTGTATATTTTAGCATCACTATCATATATATCAGTACATTCCATTCAAACAAGAGTCAAGGTCAAGTCTATAATCTTGGATACGCATAATAACTATCACATAAGTCATTTATATGCTGCATTATATGCTGCAAAGGCCTCATCAATGTTGTTCTTAGTATTAGACCCAATTTTAAAACAGTTTCTCAGATTCATAGGAATTAATAATTCTGATCTAAATAAACCCAAAACCCCATTTAGAGGTATATTGCACTCATCCCGTGCACTTGGCCAAAACCAAAACGTGGAATTTTGTTTAACCCTACCCATAAAGGAACATTTAATATCCATATGTTCCACGGCATTATTTACAGTTACAACCTCAGCTATAAACCAGTCTTTATCATAAACCGCCACAACCAGCATACCCCCATAGAAATCATTAAGATTGGTAAAGGTGGTAAGCGCTTTATTGTTAAATCCATTGCATTCTTGTTGATTACCGGTACTGGAATCTGAGGATTCCTCAGATGCACTTGGGTGTATAGTATCAGAAGACACACAACTTTCACTTCTATCTTCGTCATTTAAATCAGCTTCCTCCGGTTCAATATCTGGTTGTGGTGCTGCTGGCATTTCAATATCAGCAGCTGTCACCGACTTGCCAGGGGCAACATTAAGTTTCTTCTTCTTGCCGGTAGATTTCTTGGTTGAATTGATATCCTGAGGATCACCATAACGACACAACTTCAAGTAATTCAACAGTGAATTACTAACAGAATCACGTATAGTGGCAGTGCTAGAAGATGGCCTTCCACCTGGTAGTTTCTCCAGCACAGCAGCGGAATTAAGTGGAAAAATTCCACACGTTCGGAAACCAGCCTTCAGATTCTCTGGAGTGGTCATTTGTAATTCTGTGACTAGTTTTCGTAGTAGCATTGGGAATCGTGATTTATCGAGACTCTTTGATCCAGGGTGCTTAAACTTATCTTCCTCTAATAGTTTCCTCCATTTTCTCTTCATGGGTGCGAAGTAGCTGACATCGAGGGGTTGACATATATGGGTTGAATTAGCCGGTAATAGAACAAAGGAAATATCCAACTCCTCACATCGCTTTAATACCGTAGTGCTGAGATGGGAACTCAAATTATCGCCAATAATGACTTTCTTCCCAGGTAGACCTTCGGCCCATGGAACAATAATTGTTTCGAAGTATTCACCGTAGTTCACCAAATCCTGCCATCCACTTGCACTTTGACCATATCGAGTTCCAGGTGGTCCACCAATTGTCCAGGAATTCAACAAGTGTACAGCTTTATAATTGACATATTGAGGCAAAAGTGCCCCAGTTGCAGTCCCAGTGAACATAACTGATATGCAACCTTTAGTTGAGTTAATATTCCTTTCCGGATATTTACATCCTCGTTTAATATCATCTTCCTTTCACCAGGATTGTCAGAAAAGTTCGTCTCATCATAATTCAGTATATTGTCTGGAGGAACTCCGTCCAATGTTTTAGCAAGGTGATAGAAATATTCTTTGAGTTCATCAGGTCCCACCATCGCCCTTACTCTGTTTATATTTTGACATTTCCGTTCACTTAGATCCTTCTTATGTCGCTTGAGAAACCGCTTCAACCAGGAACGACCTGGGATATTATTTGTAAAATTCTTTATTTCTCTACCAATACTATCCAAATAAGACTTCACCAACATTCGTAAGTCAAATGAGTCCAATGGCATACCATATTCCGCACATTGTAGAATGCTATCCTTAATGACATTCTCTTCAATGTCATTGAGCACCTTCTGTCCCCCTACCGGTTTTGTATGAAGTTTCTTTAACTTATTTCCTAATGTTCGGCGTGGTATGTTATACTTTTCGGAAACTGATTTTGCAGTTTTACCTCCCCGAATTTCGTCCACTGCCTTTATGAGAGCATCTTCAGTATAATTTCGATAAGAACGTGAGCCAAGTTTACGTTTATAAGTGTCAGGCATCCTAAGCTGATACTAAGTCATTACCAGTACTTTTAGTACCGGAACTAAAGTTTAGGATAGTTAATTAAATGATATGCCATAAGTAAGTATCGGTACCGGTACAACTAAAACGCTATGTGATGTAAAGGATAGGCCTGCAAGCATTTCAGCATTTCACTATGGTACTACTATAATTATATGCAAGCAGATAATGAAATGTAGAGTAAAGTTTTTAGGCTATTATATTAAATATCTGAATATTAATACCATATAAAAGGCCTACATCATAAACAAAATAACAGCCCTATTCAGTTGGTTCCTTGTCAGAGTTGGGGTGACTTTGCCATTGTATTTTACACAACTATGTCTGGGTAATATCATAAAAAATTAAACTCAATAATAATAAACTATCACTATATATCAGGTTTTATATAATTTCTATTTCCTAGAACACTTTGTTTACAACTTTTTTTTTATCTGATCAAATAATAATTTTTATGAAAATTATTATGCAAATTTTGTAGATGCTTCAAATCATTAGTTACTGTCTATTTTTACAACTTTTGTAAAATTTTATATGGCTTTACATAAATACTATGCCACTAAGCAACCAAATTGTCTCAATTGTCTTAAACTGTTCCTCATATTATGAAAGAGAAAATCAATATACACACTGGCAATGTCACCACCAATGGCAGTCACCCGTGCCTACGGTACTGAGTCCAAAAAGTTGGTTTCAAAAAAATTGGATAAATATTACGGGACTAGTAGTGTCTAGGGTGAAATATTTAATTCCGCCACTCGCCGCTAGAGGGACACAAAAAAATTTAAATTTCCATTATTGTTGCCCTTTGGCCTTCCCCATGTTGGCTGAACACCACATAACAGTGATATTGACCTACAGTACAACACGATGTTAGAGCTTTAAAAATAAGTGTTTCTGTGGTAATAATACTGACAATTCGAAAGCCCATACACGATATAATGATACTAGGCGTTGTTCCCATGACTATAGGTACATTCGTTCTTGCAATAACAGACCATTGTCATAGGAACGAGAATTCCAGCACCGACCACTCAAAAGCCCAAACTCGATGTAGCGGGAATACTGGAATATGCAACCATTGTAACCCGTTTCTATTATGACATACTGTACGACATACATACATTGGAAACTCCATCATGGATATACATACAGCGATGTATAGCGGAAATACTTTTGAATCCTAAAGTACAGAAAACTGTTTTTATGTTATACTGTAACATGTTGATAACATGTCTATGTTGCCATGTTGATTTACATTATGCTTTTTGTCTAATCGTTAGAAAAATAAACATTCATATTTGTTTAACCCCAAAAAGACCAAGCCCCATTTTCTATACTGGACCCCCCAAACTAAACCCTCTTTAGAATCTATTATTGTCGTTTCATTGTAGTAGTTAATCTGAAATTACTTCAGCGGTACTAAATTATCTTATCGTGTCGTGTTGTTTTGTCCGGTAAAAGTGTACAACGCAATTATTGACCGGTTGTTTTGTTGTTTTTCCTGTTGTTTTAAACCCTCGGAGTAGGAAAGCCTGGGCTACGCCTCGGCTGGTTCCTACTCCTCGGGTTAAAACAACAGGAAAAACAACAAAACAACCGGTCAATAATGTACGTTATATAGTTACACTGTAAGTAGATCCATCCCACTACACGCCACCCACCAGGAGAATGGGGAGGTGGGCTGATTTACGAGTCAGTCAGGTATGTAAGCAATATTGCATACCAGATAATGTAGGAAGCAATGTTAGCCAGGAAATGGTTTAACTAACCATCTCAGGGGTAAGGGGCTAACACAGGGCAAAGGGGATATGGGATTAATTGGTGTGAAATAAGACGACCAATGGGGGGAGCACAGCTGGTGGTGAAAAAGTGTATCGATTGGTTGGTAGATTTACGTGTTGGGGATGTGTAATATACTTCCCCCAATTTTCCACATATATATTGTCATCATGTGACTGCTACTTCAGTTGGTTATTTGTTGGTGTAGTAGTTACATAGTTTTCCACCGTCACCCGCTGTATTATACTGTTATATCAACTATTGTGCTGTATTATCTGCTTATATCAAACTATCAGAGATCCAATAACATCAAGTAATATCAACATCGAACTCCTATTTATTTCAATCCAGCAACACCATTCTTCTCTTATTACAAGCTCTGTGACGCATAGGTTCTGCAACTACAACAGAGATTTACTCCAGTTGGGACCCAAAGCACCAACTCAGGTCCCATCACATACACAAAGTATATTATAGAAAATTACACAACTGGATATTTTTTTGATATAAGATTGATTACTTTGGTATACAGCGTTTTGTATAGTTTTCGGAATCTATATTCCGTGAAATGGCCTTGTAGAAGATGAGGTCTTGTACCACTCTGTTGCACTGGGGATTGCATCTCCCAACAATACAATGATACATTGGCCTTTCTCCTTCACTGAAAGTAACTCACATCGATTTGTACCTTCTTACCTTAACCACCCATCATCTCTGCTGTTTCTTGATCTAAGATCATTATTAGAATGTATGTAAACCAATCCATTAAAACCTCATCCCAAGTGCCTATGATCCCAGGCCCACCAAACATAGAATGTATCTGGTTTGAAACTCAGTTTGTGAGAAACCAGGTTTGTTTGTCAGGTAAGGAAGGACCTTCGAATACGTATGGGAAAGGCATGGGCAGGGCAGCCTTTTGAATAGGCTGTCCAGGATTTGGAAGTCACCGAGAATTAATCGGAAACTTAAGGTCCGATTATTTAGAGCAGCAGTAGTTCCAGTACTCCTCTATGGGAGTCCTTACTACTAGGATTGGCATGCTGCATTGCAGCTGCATTTTTAAGAATGCTGTGCCGGCTTGTCGACAAAATTGTGCCACCACAACTCCCTATCACCCATGACAGTTGCTAGATCATCCGCATCTTCAAGGCCAGTGTCCTTAAAGATGCGTCTCATGGGCTGTCCACCATGCTTATTCACTCCATGAGGCTGCCAAAGTACAAGATTATGCACGGCGAAAGCAATGTCCTGCAAAGCGGAGGCAATTTTGTTCTAGTGTCAAGCTTGGGGGAACCAATGAGACACCTCCAATGTTATATAGTGTCTGGTTGGAGATGTGTGCATTGTACTTGACACAATGAACCAGGCGTAGCATTCTTGTGAATGTGCCATCCAGAGATTTGGTGTCCTCAGCAGTTAGAGCCCAGCATGAACTCCCATAGAGGAGTACTGGAACTACTGCCGCTCTAAATAATCGGACCTTAAGTTTCCGATTAATTCTCGGCGACTTCCAAATCCTGGAAAGCCTATTCAAGGCTGCCCATGCCTTTCCCTTACGTATTCTAAGGTCATCACCTGACTTCCGGATCCATGATCCCAGGTAATAGAAGTCGTCCACATTATCAAGCATACCATCCTTTGAGCTTATGCTAATCCGATCAGAGACTTGCTGAGGACTTTCAAAGTTAACTGCCAAAATTTTGGTCTTTCTGGAGTTAATAAAAAGACCAACACTAGAAGCAGCATGTTTCAATGAGCTGAGGAGCCGTTGGGCTCCCTCTAGTCATTCTGAAAGTACTCCTAAGTCATCAGCAAAGTCTAGATCAGTTAGGTACTTGGCACAATTTCCTCGACTTCTGGAGCCAGTAGGTGGAGTTATCATCACCCCATCATCATTATGGTGATCTAAGGACATGCGTAGAACATAGTCAACCACAATTATGAACAAGAATGATGCAAGTGTGTCTCCCTGGAGGACGCCCCATAACACTTCAAATGGTTCTGTGTCACTGTCAACAGTAGACACAAATGTTGTCGAACCATCGTATACTGATCTGATTGCTGCATTAATTTCATCAGGAATCCCATATAATGAAAGTATGCTGAACATACGTGAGCGAGAGACTGAATCAAAGGCCTTGAAGAAGTCAACAAATATAACAGCCAGATGCCTGTCTTTCTTTTTTGATAACTCTTCAATTATCCTTCTAAGTGCCAAAATGGGCTCCATGGTCCCACGACCTTTACGGAACCCATTCTGATTTCCACGGAGCAGTCTCTCATCCCTGGGATCCCTGATGCGATTTAATAGAATTCTATTGTATAGCTTTGCAGCAATCGAGATCAATGAGATTCCCCGAAAAGAACCATATAGTGTAAGGTTGCCCTTCTTGGGAACTGGCACCAACTTATTTGTTTTCATTTCTTGTGGGACTCTTGTTGTTCGGTACATGTCTACTATGATGTGAGTCCATGCTGGGCTCTAACTGCTGAGAACACCAAATCTCTGGATGACACATTCACAAGAATGCTACGCTGGGTTCATTGTGTCAAGTACAATGCACACATCTCCAACCAGACACTATATAACATTGGAGGTGTCTCATTGGTTCCCTCAAGCTTGACACTAGAACAAAATCGCCTCCACTTTGCAGGACATTGCTTTCGCCGTGAGGACCAGCCAGTGCATAATATTGTGCTTTGGCAGCCTCATGGAGTGAATAAGCATGGTGGACAGCCCATGACATTCTTGAGACGCATCTTAAAAGGACACTGGCCTTGAAGAAGCGGATGATCTAGCAAATGTCATGGGTGATAGGGAGTTGTGGCGGCGCAATTTTGTCGACGGAGTTGTGGCGGCGCAATTTTGTCGACAAGTCGGCACAGCATTCTTAAAAATGCAGATGCAATGCAGCATGCCGATCCTAGTAGTAATTGTGAGAAAATGTGTATAAAATGGTAAATATCTGAGATATTGATAGTCTACAGGTAGGACGGGCCCCCTGATATCCATTCTAGTGAAAAAAGTATTTTAATCATGTTGAGCATTTATGTTTGGACGGCCTATTGCAACGCCAGAATTTGAATGTTATCAAAATGCGGATTGAACCATATCACAATCTTCCTTGATGCATGGCCTGACATGTCTGGGCCATCATCTCAACACAACTGCACCAATTGTTTCTTACCACTTATTAAATATGAACTTGATATTGTTGATATTGTTCCCATACTCGTAGATGATCTGAGTGAATCTGAGAAGGCAGTTCTGTTATACATCGCTGGGTATTGCTCATTTAAATCAAAGATAATCTT
Organism: Nemertoderma westbladi; assembly: GCA_032718475.1. Taxonomy (NCBI): domain Eukaryota; kingdom Metazoa; phylum Xenacoelomorpha; order Nemertodermatida; family Nemertodermatidae; genus Nemertoderma; species Nemertoderma westbladi. The sequence goes on from JAUCBJ010002503.1 coordinate 33,586, forward strand.
AGTGGATAAGCCAACAAGCCTCAGTACTACAGTTGTTTGATACTTTGAGTCTATAAATCGAGAGGGGCTTTCATTGCCTAACAACAGTTTATATATTTTTGTGTTGTGTTGTTATTCCTTCTTCATGAATATTTGTAGTAGGGAGTTACTTTGTAGGAAGCGCCTCCTTGCCCTTGTCAGGTTTGTCAATTCGTATGTGACGAATTATGTCACTTTCAGTAACAAACTTATTCGTATTCTGGTTAATATATTGATTAATAATTTGAGTAAACAAACAATTGATTATTTTTTAATATTTATTTTTTGTAATTTTAATTCTAAATAATAATTGTAAACAAACAATTGTAAATTTAATTGTTTATTCTAAAAGCGTTCCCAATACAAAAATCGATACCATGCAATGCAAAGTTTTATCGCTATTAACGCTTTATCACATTAGACTACAGTCTAGTCAGTCACTTTCAGTTCTAAAGTATAAACTGTAGCATATTTGCTACAAATGTTGAACCTATAACTACATGCAGTACAATTTCGAAAAATGAGAGAATAATTATTTTTTTAACTTTTTCATCAGTTTTTGTATATTTTGAACTAATTTGTGCAGGAAAAACATTGCAAAAAATGTTTCCAACATAAAAAACGATAATTCATGCAGCAGTAGAGGGTTAAAACCTAGTGGTTCTAATGTTTCAGAAGTCCTAAAGTTTTCAGCCTAAGCAAATTTCTGTTTTTATTGGGCTGCATGGCCTTGTATAGAGGTCGCCTCGGTTGTAGCTATAGGTATGTGATGCAATGGATGATATAGAAGTGTTAATGAAAATCATAACGCATGATGGTGACTTCGCTGAGAATGAAAATTAACCAATAGATTTAAGACTTTCACAAGAAGTTGATGATGAAGCATATATACACAGTAATCAAATTGCAAACACTGTGGAATCTATGAAACAGTCTGTTGCAGCCCCAAAGAACTGTATGAAACTTGTTGGTTATGGAAAAGTTTACACCGAAATTACAGTGCAGGAGCTAGCTGATCACACCAATGGATTTATCAAATAGTATAAGAAAAAAACTAGTGAGAAATTCGAATTATTACAAAGATGGGAGGAAGATCACATTGATGAGATGTCATAAAGGATCTGCCCAAGCCCTAGTTGATCAAGATATACTATAAACTATGCACAACAGATGTTAGGACATAATAATCTTAGCACTACTTCTACTTACATTCGCCCATCCAAATATTGCAATTTAAATAAGCATAGCACTTACCAATTTAATATCTGGAGGTACAGTCGATGAAGGAGGGTCAAGCATTGACACGGATAATTTGGATAATGTAAGCACTGTTTAACACAGCAGCATAATGGGTGCTAATCAAGGGTTTGGGAATTGAGATAAACGGGGAGAGGCAGCCAATGACAATTTTGGTCAAGAGATTCAAATGAGCAAAAATATATGCTATGCCACTTATATAGGTTATGAAACATTAAAAAAGTTTTAGTAGTTAGCATTTTTAAAATTAAATTAGTTCTTTATTAAAATGCAAAAACACTTTGAAACTTTGATTGAAATATGATATACATCAACTATTACGCAATGTGCAGCTAGAATGTGGAGATATTTAAATAACAGGTCACCACGTAGAACATTTTAAAATTTTCAAAATGTCATTTTTTAATTTGATCATGACAGGCAGCTGAGCAATATAACATTCCCCGATGCACACTCTTAAATAAACTCAATCATCATCATGCATCTCATTATGGACCCCCCTACCAACTCCTACCACAGGAGGAACTGACCTTTATAGGGGTCATTGTAGACTGTGAATTATGGTTACCCACTCACCATGAAAGGTGCCTTTATTGTGTATGATTATCTCAATAGAAAGGGCAGAACATCCTGCTTCCAGGATAATATTCTGGGTGAGGGTTTTTGTAAGAGGTTTTTGTTAAGGAGCAAGAAGTTGAACATCTTTCAGAACGAGTATCTCAAAATGTCTGTGCTGCTACTACTACAGACACAATTATATCATACTTTGATAACTTGGCAATTTAATTTAAAGATGTCCCTCCTGGGAACATATTAAACTATGATGAGAATAATCTCAGTGACAACCCTGGGGTAGATAGGTGTGTGTTTAGGAGGGGAGTAAAATACCCAGAGCATATTCTCAATTATTCAAAGGGGGTGATTTCCCTCAATGTTTACAGGGTTGAATGAGGGGGAACTTCTCCCCATTTATGTTGTTTATAAATTGTGTAACTAATGGAAAACCTGGTGTGAAGGTGGGCTTCCAGGGTGGGGATGGACCTGGTACAACCGTACGGAATCAGGGTGGATTGATTCAGCAACATTGGAAATGTGGTTTAGAAACTATTGCATCAACATCAAGTTCTTCTAACATTGTAGCAGTTCAATCTACATCGAGTTGTTAACATTGCGGCAGTTCAGACTACATAAGTTCTTCTAACATTGTGGCAGTTCAATCTGAATTGAGTTCTAACATTGCAGTGGTTCGATCTACATTGAGTTCTAACATTGCAGTGATTCAATCTACATCGAGTTCTAACATTGCGGTGGTTCAATATACATCGATTTCAATGGATATCCCAGATCCGTGCGATGTTTTATCACATTTTGTTGATAGTGAGGAATATTCTGATGAGGCGGCTTGTGAACATCTTGATGATCTTGAAGATATTATGAATATCTGCTACAGCTGGAAAACGGGTTGGAGGAAAGATGTTATAAAACTAAACAAAAACATTAATTTAATGAGTCTATTTAAGTTTATTGGTACAATTCAACAAGGGGAGGAGGAGGTATTTCAGTGGTGTTTGGAAGATATAGATAGGTATTTTATGGATTCGAGGATGATGTAGTAGATGGTAGAGGTGTACTAGATATATGTGGTGAAGATGTAGATGAAGTTGTTCAGAGATTCGAGGAAGATTGTGGTGAAGGTATAATGATGCTTGTGAAGCTGAAGATGAGAGAGGAGAGTAAATTACCACCCGTAATTTGGGAGGAGTGCTAGTTCTAGTGGAGTTGATTTTAATAATTTTAATAATATGAAGTTGCAGCAATTGTAGTGGCAGTTATACCTTTTTTGTCTTGTAAATTCGGACGTCCGAAGTGGTGGGGTTTCAGTTTGCTTCAGTCTACCAAAAACAAGATAGATCAATGATTTATCACATCCATGCAGGAGATAACTTCCAATAAACTTTAATTAGATTTAAATGTATAATTAATACTGTGTATCTGTTAATAAAATTTCACTTATATGCGATGTAGTACATGAGTAAAATGTTTAAATGGGCATCCATAAAATCCTTTCTTCACATATGTAAACCTGCCTCGCTGCGCTTGCTCGGTACATAAATAAACTCGGGGTCATAACGCTGCAATGATGTAAATAGTTATTAAATTAATAATGTGAATCTCATAGTACAACTGATCACATGATAGCAATTATAAACCATGGTATAATCTGATAGATGATTATCATTCTGTATAAACAAATCATTTTTACAGACGCTTTGTGAACCGAATAATTATTTGCAGAAATGATAAAACTTTATGGTCCGTCATGATTCGCATTGTGAATGGCCTTTAACACCTTCCTGGCTAGAGCGTACGTGGTACGCTCCCATGCTATGGCCTAGAGCGTACATTGTATGCTTATATTTCTTACTGTTATTATGGGTGAGCTATCAGTTCCAGGCCTCTATCTGGCAATCTGTATTACTTTGTAGGGCTCTAAATGATAAATTTTAATAGGCCTAAAAGAATATTAAACTGAATACAGCAAGTAGGAGCCACCCTGTATGCTGTACTAGGCCTTCGTACATCGCATTGCGTCACAGTACATCGCGTCAGCAAATGCAACCAGAAAAAACCACATGTGGTTTAAAAAACTGACTATTAATTTCTTACAGCAACCAATATTGAACGCATTCATTAGATACAGAGAAGAGCAAGTGGAGGGGAAAAAGAAGAGACGTTACAGGTTCACCTCATTCAATAAATTAGCGATAGAGGCTCTCACAGGACAGAAGAATGAGAATACATGGGCAATTAATCGAAAGCGATTAAAACAGGTACAACCTGGGAACTCTGAAGATTCCACCTCGGATTCTGTGACATGCCACAATTACCAACAGGGTGTGTCACAGAATCCCAGGTAGAATCTTCAGAGTTCCCAGGTTGTACCTGTTTTTACTAACTATTTTTATTACTAGTGATTTTACTAGCTATTTTGACGTATAATTTTGAATAATTTATATTACAAATATGTCGATAAAAAACCAGTGTAAGTAGATTCTCACTGATTCTATTGGAAATGTTCGTAAACTCACTACCTCCCAAGTCTATAGCTTAACAAATACACAACTTAAAGCGGCATTAGCATTATACCATGAGGCGGATTCGAGTATCCTTGATGACGTTACGGATGGTGTAAATGACACAGTAAGTGACTGTATCCTAGAAGAGCTGAGATTACTTCGCGCTGAGGTGAAACAAATATCATCTCTGAATGAGACAGTTAATGATCTGAAGCTCGAACTAAATTGCGCCTTTTGTATTATAAACAATCAACACGCGTATATATATATAGAGAGAGTAGATATCAAAGAGAGAGAGCGGAATGTCATTATCACTGGTCTTATGGAAGTCATCATAAACGACGATGAATTTACTGGAATAGATGCGTTAATAGTGGAAATTAATGGCCCAACTAGGAATGCTGGCTGGTCGTTTAAACACCTTGGTTCTGTTAAGGTGAACAAGGAAGGTTCTACTCACATAAGACCATTACTCTTATTGGTCGATACCAAGCGATAACGAGATTTGATACTCCGTGCAGCATGAAATCTGAAAAATGCGACTGATTAAGGTCTATGCAGTGTATACATAAACGCTGATGATCATCCTTCTGTTCGCAAAGAAGAAAGTTGTCTTCAGAAATGCGCTCGCGATGAAAGAAACCAACCTGAGAATACCGGAGCAGTAATCAGATACGATTACTGAAAATGTGTTGTACTTCGAGACAATGTTGTGATCGATAAGTTCAACATCCACTCCCACTAGGACTTTTCGGCCCACCCTTCTCATCATGCTCAGTGGAATATAGATTTACCCGTACATAGAATTAAACTGTGTTCTTGGAATATTGGAGGTTGTAAAGATAAACTTAATGATAATGAGATTATCTCGTTTCTTCAAAACTTTGACATGGTATGGATCTCTGAAATTAAAACTGCAGCTCATATTTCTACCCCAGGTTATATTACGATAGCCAATCCTTCACAGTCTAGCCAAAGAGGTGGTATTATTCTCATGGTGAAATATACATTACAGAATTGCATCAAATCTATAAATAAAGCAACCGAAGGTCAAATTTGGGTTGAGATGATGGATCTACCGGATGTACTACTAGGCGGTGCATATATTCCCCTTAATGATAGTTTATTTTATGACGATGTATTATTTGCTGAGTTACAACGCCGTTTTGTTACTAATAATGATTATATAGCTAGTTGGACTACAACTACATTATAAAGATATAGCAGATGCAGCATTAAATAGCAATGGTAGAATACTGCGAAATATTTTCACTTCATCAGAAGCCTTTATATGTAACCATTTCTGTACAAAGAACGTTGATCTAGGTGGTGGTCTAACTTTCTATAAGGGCAAAAAATGGTTATCAGAGCTTGATTTATGTGTTTCTAGTAAAACTTGTATTCCGTTTATCACCTCTTTACATGTTCACTATGATGTAAAAGGCTCAGAACATGCACCAATCTCAGTTTGCTTGGAGTTTAATGAAGAGCAGTTCAGACCCATTTCCACGAATCTTATGGAACGCGCTAACTTACTAGGCTGCTCACCAGTCCAATCCATCAATACTTATATGAAGTTGATAATTAAGGATATGAAGGGTTTATCACACTCGCGCGTTGACTTAATAAAATTTACAACCAGTATGGCCCAACTCCCACCATCCAATATTATTGATTCGGAAATGAGTGACTTGGATATAAATGACTTGTTAGAAACTGCTGCTCGCAATATTGAGTCAACAGCAAAGAAGTGTTGAGCAACAACATCCAGCCCCACTTATCAGAGAACAGTAGTACAAACACTTCACTTTGGGAGAAGCTACTAAGCTCAAAGGACCATAAAGCAATTTGGAATGCTCTAGATTGGAATGGAAATATATCCTCAGGAGGTGATAGTGCTTCCAATGAACCGTAAGCTATTGATTTTAAAAATTATTTAGAATCCTTACTCAATCATCCAGTTGCTACAACCGATAACAGCAATGTTGACCTCTGTAATGCACCTTAAATCCCCATTTTAGATCATCCTTTCTCTCAACAAGAATTAGCCGAAGCAATGTCTGATCTAAAACCTAATAAAGGATACTGTCTCAATCCCTGGTCTTTTTTTTATACTCTCTGGTTCATGGGTATTGTTTTTTCTATATATATTTAACACTATACTACTTTGTGCTTGGTATCCAAGTAATTCAAGGTTAATCAGCAAGTTGGTTGTCTGCTTTAAGTCGGGTAACATGTTAGACTGTGGCAATTATTGTGGTTTAAGTATATTGTCTACCTTAGCCAAACTCTTTGATATCCTGATATTTAACCGCTTGAAACACTGGATTAATCTAAATAAATGTCAAGTCGGTTCCCAAAAGGGGCATGGATGCTTAGAGCACATACTTAGCCTCTGACTCTTAATCGATTATGCCAAATTCAAGAAAGTCAAATTGTTTATAGTTTTCATAGACTTTAGTAGACCATGTACCCCGAAAAATACTGCTATACCTATACTGCATTCTGCTATACATCCAGACTGACACTGATACTGCTATTAAGCTGGAGCCGCGTTGGATGGTATGTCTTGTTCTAAACCACATTGCTTTCATGTTGAAAATGATGTGCTGTCCTATCTGTGGGCTGCACATTCTAAAGGATACACGCATGATAGTATTGTCGCGATCGTACAACCATGGCCGGCGTTTACTGACTTAATGCTGAATGAGGCTAAACAGACTCTCCTGCAGTCTATTAGTTTAGACAGATCTGACAAACAGAAGAACAGTTTCATGAAGAATCGTCAGAATGGGGAACACCTAAGGAAGAATATCGTAATTGATATTTTAGAAATTTTTGATGATCCTGGGTTTATCAACCCAGGTACTACTGCATCCGATAATGTTGGCGGTGGAACTGGCCGTGTCAAAGTTCCTGTGGTACGTTTCATTCCGAGTGATCTACAAGCTATCCCTCCTTTCTTGACAAAGGAGGCTGATATCGCACATTTGTTGCGGACGGTAAGCGGCTTGCAGGACCGAGTTGCTCAGCTTGAAGCAAAGCCTGTCGCTATCGGCACAGCCAACAACAGTGCCGATGACGTCGAGGTGAGAGTTGTGGGCGTAGTCCCAAACGCGAACTGTGGTCCGGGTTCGGCAAGGCATCAGAGTCCTGAATCCAACCTTAACATGTCTGCACCAGTCTTCCAACCTGGAATGGGGCCGGTGCCCGATGCCATGGGAAGCGATTGAGGGGCAACGGCTACAGCACCTCCCATTGCAGCTAGCTAGCTACCTTACCACTGGTAATGGAGACAAATGAGGTCGAGATGTATCTGCCCGTCCGTATAGGGAGGCCGTTCTTCAGGAGCGTGATAATATCGATGAGTTCAGGCTAGTCGGGCGCAACGAGCGTCCAACTCGTGATTCAGTGCCTGGTGTTGCAAAGGGGGCTGGTTGGCCTGTCAGTAACGGCGCGGGCCCACAGCACTCATGAAAGCCACGTCGCCACGACTTTGTTCAAGGGAAATCCGGAACCAAGGGATTCGATACAATTCAACCGAGCCGAATGCTGTTCCTCACTGGTTGCAGTCGTAATGTTGAAGTCGAGACGATTATCAAGTATGTGAAGGACAAGATCTCCATTGATATTCAGTATGATAAAATCTCATATGCAGACGCCTACTGCTCCTCTTTCAAGATTACTTACAAAGGGTTTGATGAGGAATCGTCGCTATTGTCGGAGGATACCTGGCCTAAGTACTCGCGGATCCGTAAGTTTATTCCGACCCGGAGGAGTTTTATTAGTTGTACAGCCTAGGTAGTCACAACGCCTGAGGGGGATCAATCACCTACTCCTACTGCATTACCCTTGGTACCGGTACCTTCGGATTCGGGGCTTCTTGGCAGTGACGTTTCACAGAACAATTCGCAAAAGGACTCCGACGGTGTTCTCTTGGGGGACAATCGATTTGGTCTGTTAGCTGAATCGGAACTTGTGAGTGAGGGTGATGAGCAGTCATAATCTGTGTATATATATATATACTTGATTAATCAGTATATTTATTTATTTTTACATTTTTGATAATAAATATTTATTTTCGTGTTTTTTAGAATCTCTTTTATATATATCTTATAATGGTGATTCCTACCACAAATCTGAGCGTTATTTCATATAATTGCAATTCTATACAGAGCTCCGCTGGGCTCAAAGTAGTTCAAGAATTGCTTACTAAGGGTGATTGCGATATCCTGCTTTTACAGGAATTATTGATCCCGAAGCAAGAGTTGGGATTTTTAAATAATATTGATTCTGATTTTCTTGCCAGGGGAATTTCTCCTGTTGATTATTGTGACGGTATGCTACAGGGGCGCCCGTTTGGTGGGTTAGGTGTACTGTGGAAAAAGTCTATTGCTCAGTCGGTAGATGTTATTACTTTTGATGAAGACAGGTTTATAGGTGTTATTGTAAATCTTAACGACTCACAAAAACTGTTAATTTTGAATGTATATCTCCCGTACCAATGCCCTGATAACGCAGATAAGTTTTCTGAGTGTCTTGGCAAAATTCGGTATACAATAGAGACCAACTCCTTTACTCATTTATGTGTAATGGGGGATTTTAACGCTGATCCCGGCACCAGTTTTTACAGTGAGCTGGTTGACTGGTGTGATTCATTGGATCTCAATGTATTGGACATTAAGTTATTACCGAGCGATTCATATTCATTTGTGAGCGAGGCTCATTCAAGCACCTCTTGGCTTGATCATTGTGTAACTTCCAAGAATACCGTAAACTTTATTAATTGTATAGATATCTTATATGATTTTACTGATACAGATCATATTCCTATTTTGGTAAATTTGTCTGTTAATTTATGTGATGTACGTAAAGTAAATGTAACATTAACTACCGGACCTGAAAGGTGCGGTAACGTTAAATTTAATTGGGACAACACGGGTCCCGAGTTATTAAATAAGTACGAGGATGAGTGCAATCGTAGGCTCGGCAACGTCCAGTATGAGTATAACAACATTATAAACTGTACTGATGCTAGTTGTAAGGTGCATAAGTTTGATATCGATACTTTGTATTCTGATATTGTTAACACTCTTAGTGCTTCAGCCGAAAAATACGTCAAAAAGAAATCAAAAGTTAATTTCGAGAGGTCTTGGGCGCCTGTACCTGGGTGGAACGAGCACATTCAAGAAAAATACAGCGAATCGAGGGATAAGTTTAAATTGTGGCGGGCCTGTGGCTCACCACGGCAGGGCCCTAACCACGCCGACTATATCCGGGCTAAGGCCAGTTTTAAGGGGGCACTACGTAAGTGTAAACGGGAGGAGGCAGCGGCGCGCTGTGATAGTATGGCACAATCTCTGCTAGGGGGCGCTAACCAAAGGACTTTTTGGAGGAAGGCGAGGCAGCATTGCTCGGAGTCCAATCCCCTACCCAATAAGGTAGGTGATGTTGTGGGCGCTTAGGCTATTAGTAATAATATGTGGATGGAACACTTCTCGGTTCTCTACAACTCGGTCAAGGATGACTCAGATAAGGAATGGGTAGACAATAAACTCAGGAATACTGTTTTTGGGAAGGGTGATATAGTCAATGGTAAGGAAGGCGTTAAATTTAAGGGAGGCGTTAAGGGTTTTTGAGGCGTTAAATAACCTCAGTCTTGGGAAGGCTGTGGGGTCTGACGGGATTTCAGCTGAACACCTTCATTTTGGTTGTTGTTATAATTTAATTTTATCTTTGTCTGTTCTTTTTAACGCTATATTGGTGCATGGTTACACACCTAACCTGTTAATTGAATCTGCTATCTATCCTATAATTAAGGATAAAACAGGTGACGTCACTAGTAAGGACAATTATAGAGGAATAGCTGTTTCCTCAATTATATCTAAAGTTCTAGAATCTATTGTTTTGTCTCGGTGTGTAGATCTATTGGGAACCTCTGATAATCAATTCGGTTTTAAAGTTAAACATGGAACTGAGCTCTGTGTTTATGCCTTAAATAATTAATTAATTATTATTTATCGCGTAATACGCCCATATATGTATGTATGCTAGATGCTACTAAGGCTTTCAATAGAACCAATCACTATCGACTGTTTCGTAAGTTAATTTGAAGAGGTGTCCCCCTGTATATTGTAATATTACTTTTATTTTGGTATCGTGCACAGGATATGTACGTATGTCTTGTGGGAGGGTTACAGATCGACTAGTTTTAAGGTTACAAATGGTACTAAGCAAGGTGGGGTCTTATCACCTCTGCTCTATAATATATATATTGATGATTTAAGTAAGGAGCTTACTGTTTCGGGAGTAGGTTGTATTTTGGGTAACGTACGGATTAATCATTTGGGGTATGCAGATGATTTGTCACTTGTTTCTAATTCTATTTTTGGGTTACAAACATTAATTAACGTTGCGGAAAATTAAGCAAGTAAACACTCAGTTATTTTTAACATGAAGAAAACAAAATGTCTATATTACATCCCTAAGTGTAGTAATATTTATGTTTCATCAAGGGTCTTTCTTTATGGTTGTGCAATAGATATTGTAGATAAGTTTAATTATTTAGGACATATATTGCACTCAAGTACTGATGACAGTTTCGATATTAAGCGGCAAATGCAGTCTATGTATGCTAGAGGTAACATGTTAGTTAGGAAATTTAGTAACTGTAGTACTGCAGTTAAAGTTAAATTATTCCGTGCGTTTTGTATTCCAATCTATTGTAATGCATTATGGGCTAGATGTAATTATTCTGATAACGTACATGATAAATGTAGAGTTGCTTACAATAATTGTTTTAGGAGGCTATTTAATATACCACGGATGACCGATGGAGAACCAACGAGCATCACTCTGGCCTTTAGTAGTTTTAATATACCATTATTTTTGCATTTACGGTTTAAATCTATACATAGTTTATTTTCTAGAGTTGGTAATTCGGTAAACAAAATATTATGTGCAGTGAACGTAGCAAGTAGATTGGGGGAAGGTTCTCGCTTAAGGCAAATGCTAATTTGCAGTAACTGGGCTAGTTAGTTTAAATAGTTAGTATTATTAATTATAACATGAATTATGTTCTGTTTGATTTGTGCTCGTATTGTTGTATGTAAATGTTTAGTTTATGTTTGCTACTTTATGTCTGTTTGTTTGTTTAGTTTATTTTAATATGGAAACCTGTTTTCTGGATTAAAAAGATAATAATAATAACTTCAGTTCTTTATGGATCTGAAGCCTGGGTGGTTGATAATATAAAAATAATGGAAAGGACAAGACTTGTGAAAACCCTTCTTTCAGTACATTGCCAGACGCCAACAGATGTCTGCCTCGTTGAGGCTGGTATTCCACCGCTTAAACATTGGATCCTCGCAGCCAGGAAAGCGTTACATGAAGAATATCCTAAAAATTAGCAATCCTGATATTCCCCTATACCAGATCTTACAAATGTGTCGAACAGCAAACACTCATGGTTTCCGTTTATTAGCTGATTCCTTAGAGTATAAGTACTCTGATCCTCATGAAGTCATTTGCAAACGAATTCTAGATAAACCATCTACAGCGACAAAGTTTGTGATATACCGTACTCAAATAAATCCAGATCTATCGGTCCATCCTGTATACAGCTGCCATAAACCGTTAATTCCAGATTATCTAAGGGTTAGCATGTCCCAGCTACGGTTAATGGCCCACAAACTGAAAGTTGAAACAGGTCGTTGTAGCCGTATACCAGCTGACCAAAGAGTATGCCCATGTGACAATACATCGATCCAAAATGAACAGCACGTCTTGATCATCTGTCCGATGTCTGAAAGTTTCCGACATAACTACCAATCCTTAGATTTTTCAAGCATAATAAATTTGTTTCAGGTTAAGGACCTAAAGAGCTTATGCAATTATATTTCAGAGTTATTGAAGCTATTTGAATAACAGTTTTTAGACATTAATAATGTATATTTTTCCTTCTATTTTGAAAATGGTTATTTGTCAGTTGAAAGCCTTGTATCGAGAGAAATTTATTTTGAGCACCTACTGTATATATATTATAGTGAATTTAATTATAGGTATAGGTATAAGCAGAAAGCAGCAAAGTTCCGGTCAGTAAGAAAAAACGAATTTAACAAATTCAAGATGGCTGACAAAAAACTGAATAATGACACAATCTCTGTTCTTCTCACATGATCAGACCAGATCCAGGGTTCTCCCAGCTGGGCTCTTGACCAACCAGCGAGCAGAAACGTACAATTGCCCTAAATTAATTTGGGAATTATTAAAAGCGCAATTTAAACACTAATTTAGCACAAATATGGATTAATATAGAAATATAGGCGAATTTAGCACAATTATTAAGTAGATTCAATGGATATTATATAACGGCAAATATGTATACTAGATTTATATGTTTTTGCCACCGTAATTAAATACACTGTGGTTTTATTATAAAATATACGTAATTAAAGCTACATACTGTATAAAATTAAATGAATATAAAACGAACTTGTTGATTTTATTTACCTTATCTAATTATACTACAATTGCGTATGATTTACACTTATCTAATTTATTTTATATTGTATAATGGGCTGTTTCTGACACAATATATCGTAACAAAACCTGTTTCGTCATAGTTGCAGATGTTGCTTCTTGCAGGAACAATTTTGAAAGAACATCTTTCATTTCTTTCTCTAGTTCATCATAAAAACAGTTTAATGTTTCCACTGATATTTCAGCTCTGCATGTTTTGATATTCGCTGCATTGCAAGCACGAATACCATTGTTTATAAAGGAGATAATTCATTCAATATCTGGGTAGTTTTGTTTAAAACAAACAATGAACTAAAAACTGAACTTCAGGAATACTCAGTGGTTTCTTACAGTCCACTAATACTCCAATAGCATCCACAATACATTTTTCATCTCCAGCTATTAATGCAACAGGGTGACAACCAACTGTTGACTGATGTTGACCATTAAGTTTATTCCACAATGTTACAATCGAAATTCTCCTGGATCGATCGCAATTTGATACTCCTCAAACGGAATCGCCTTTTTTTACATCTTCAAGAGCTTTGTTTAATGTTTCAGTAGAGTAATCTTCCCATGGGCTATCAGCTGTATTGAAATAGTATATTTTGGGCAACCACCAACTCGATTACCATCCATCAATGCTATTATGTTTGTTCATTTTGTATTTGATTTGTAATTAAGATACAGCATGGACTGATATACACTCCACAATCACACATCTTTTTTCTCAACCTTGTGGGATATTTCACATCTAGATAGATATTGCATAGCAAATAAGATAAATTGTATTGCACTTCGTGTAAATAAAATTAATAAATGAAAAACTGGAAGGATTTTGGTGCCAACTACAACAATGAAAACCTAAATAAAAAATAGCCATACCGGTATTAAGTGGAGAGCGCACTGTACTAACGGGATAATATCAACAAACATGAACATGAATATGAACAAGAATTCTGGTTAAGTTTTAACATACACTGGAAATTACAACATACACATAAATAATAGCGAACGGGATAATATAAATAATGCCATACAATGACATGCCATGCTAGCTTCACCAACACAATGTATTCATACCGGAATAGAACCCAATCCACCTATATAAGTGGTCTACCGCTCCACCAACTCAGCTCACAAACCAATACAATAGTGCTATTTATAATATACGTAATGTTACTAAACCATTGGACATGGAGGGGCACATTCTAGTTATTTACCATTTCAAACTATTGTTAACCCTATTAGTACCGGGCTATAAAATGTTGTACAAATACCGGGGGGGGGGGGGGGGTCATATTGACCCCTCCCTCTAAAATCTACAAATTTTTACGAAAACGTCTAATTTTTTGTTTGTACGTAGGTATCACTAGTCAGGATTCGACCGAAAAAAAAAATTTTCGAAAAAATGTACTGGGGTGGTTATATTGCAGCACCAAAATTACAAGTAGTGAACAATTTTCAGAAAATTTGAAAGTTACATTTTTCGTCTAATTGTTTTTCAATACAGGTTTTCTGGGGCGCAAAATACATTGAAAAATATTTAAAAATGATATGATTACTATAAATGGCTGTTTAGTCCACTCTGCGTAGGAAAAAAATGAAAAAAACAAGTAACCAGCACTTTTCAGTTAGAACACAAAATTTTTAATTCACTTATACGATGCTATAAATTCTCATTTTCAGGTTTTCTAGGGCGCTGATTCTAATGGAATACATTTCTAAAATGCCCTATCATTGCTACTTGTATTTTTCGGCGTAATTTGGCAAATTTTGGTGCTAGGACCAAATTTCGTACCCATCACCAAAAAGTACAAGTTTGCGATGTCCAGTGCTGTTTTTATTGATTCCATCGGATTCAGGACCCTCATAAACCCGTATAACGCAATAAACAAGATGATACTATCTACTGATCAATTTGCTTATTTTCCAAAATTTGGTGCTGGCACAACAATTTTCACCCACCGGCGAAAAATACAAGTTTGAAAACTCTTATGAAATTTTTACTGATTCCATTGAATTCAGAACCCTCACAAACCCGTATAACGCAAGAAACAAGGTGACACAATCAGTTTATATATTTGATGGTTTTCAAAATGTGGTGCTAGCACCACATTTTGCACGCACTTCCGAAAAATACAAGTTTGAGATGCCTAGTTCGAAAATTATATATTCCATTCAATTCAGAATAGCCATAAACCTCTAAAACGCAAGAAATAAATTGTCACAAACAATTTTATCAATTGAATGGATTTTCAAAATTTCGTGCTGGCACCAAAATTTGCACCCACCACCGAAAAATACAAGTTTGATACGCTTGGTGCAACTCGTATATATTTCATCGAAACCAGAACCCCAAAAAACCCCAATTGCGTAAAAAACAAGTTTCACACAATCAATTTACAAAATTGACATATTTCAAAATTTGGTGCCTGCACCAAAAATTGTCACCCGCCGAAAAAAACAAGTTTGAAATTTCTAATTCAATTTATATGAATTCCATCCAATTTCTAACACCAAAAAACCGGTGTAAATCAAAAATAGAGATGTTACAATTCATATTTAATGAAATGTAATTTTCAAAAAACGTCTCAAAAAAAGTGCCAAAAGTAGGGTTAAAAAATGGTGCTATAACTCGAAAACTACCCAATATTTTTGAAAACGGTTTTCACTACTAGGAAGACAATAGATTTTTAGGAAAAGTCATAAAATTTCAGATTCCCAACTGCGTTTGTTTCAGAATTATAATAAAAAAACCACGGGGGGGGGGGGTCATATTGACCCCCCCCCCCCCCCGGGTTTAATAGGGTTAAACGGTCCTATAGAGTGTGGTCCCGATTGGGGATCGGGATGGAACTGAGCCTATGGGACTGAGCGGGGTGCTCGTTGCCATGGGTTGCAGCGCCTCCGTGGTGCAGTGGTTCGCTGGGAGTAGTGGTGGGCGGTGGTGGGTGGTGCCCGCGTGGTGAACTGCGGCCGCGTGTGGTGGATGGGCAGTGCCCATGGTGTGATGCTACAGATTTTTTTTCTTTTTCGGATTAGGGTGGGGATTTTTTTGTTTCTTTTTTTATTTTTTCTCACTTGCTGGGGTTTTGGGGGGAATAGGATGGTTAGCCACTACGCGTGATGGTATAGTGTAATTTTGTACACTCATAACTTCATCAGTAATCAAAATATCACAGTCTGTGTTAGAGTACAGAATCTGTACTGTATAACCTCATTCAATGATTCATTTAATTCATTTAAGAACCATACATGCTGTCATGTTGTGTAATATTGTGATATCAAAAATTATTTTTCTTCCTATGTGGCTAGTCTCGCAGAAAGATCAACCTGTGGTCGAATATGCCAAAGATGTCCAATTCCCTCCTATATCAGCCAATCACTAGGGGAGGCTTGAACATGTTGCTTCTAGTGTTGGTTTTTTGTTATCTCCAAGAAGACCAAAATTGTGATAGTGAACTTTGAAAGTACACAGGAAATACGTGATCGTATGAGCAATGAGCATAAGCTCAAAGAATGGTATACTGTCGCATGTGGACTACTTCTGTTACATGGCATCATGGATCAAGAAGTCAAGTTAGGACCTTAGAATATGTAAGGGAAAGGCATGGACAGCATTGAAAGGGCTATCCAGGATTTGGAAGATGCACAGAATGCATCGGAAACTCAAGGTCGGATTATTTATGGCAGCAGTAGTACTGTACGTACTTACCAGTACTCTTATATGGGATTCCATGCTGGGCTCCAACAACAGAGTACACCAAATCTGTGGATGGCACATTCACAATAATCACATTCTAGTTATTTACCATTTCAAACTATTGTTAAACGGTCCTATAGAGTGTGGTCCCGATTGGGGATCGGGATGGAACTGAGCCTATGGGACTGAGCGGGGTGCTCGTTGCCATGGGTTGCAGCGCCTCCGTGGTGCAGTGGTTCGCTGGGAGTAGTGGTGGGCGGTGGTGGGTGGTGCCCGCGTGGTGAACTGCGGCCGCGTGTGGTGGATGGGCAGTGCCCATGGTGTGATGCTACAGATTTTTTTTCTTTTTCGGATTAGGGTGGGGATTTTTTTGTTTCTTTTTTTATTTTTTCTCACTTGCTGGGGTTTTGGGGGGAATAGGATGGTTAGCCACTACGCGTGATGGTATAGTGTAATTTTGTACACTCATAACTTCATCAGTAATCAAAATATCACAGTCTGTGTTAGAGTACAGAATCTGTACTGTATAACCTCATTCAATGATTCATTTAATTCATTTAAGAACCATACATGCTGTCATGTTGTGTAATATTGTGATATCAAAAATTATTTTTCTTCCTATGTGGCTAGTCTCGCAGAAAGATCAACCTGTGGTCGAATATGCCAAAGATGTCCAATTCCCTCCTATATCAGCCAATCACTAGGGGAGGCTTGAACATGTTGCTTCTAGTGTTGGTTTTTTGTTATCTCCAAGAAGACCAAAATTGTGATAGTGAACTTTGAAAGTACACAGGAAATACGTGATCGTATGAGCAATGAGCATAAGCTCAAAGAATGGTATACTGTAGCATGTGGACTACTTCTGATACCTGGCATCATGGATCCGGAAGTCAGGTTAGGACCTTAGAATATGTAAGGGAAAGGCATGGACAGCATTGAAAGGGCTATCCAGGATTTGGAAGTCGCACAGAATGCATCGGAAACTCAAGGTCGGATTATTTATGGCAGCAGTAGTACTGGTTGTTATCCGCATGTCATTATTTTACATTTATATTCTAGTTGCTCTAATTACTCATTTATCATAAATATTATCGCATATTTTCTATTTTAGTTATCCGTTGAGTATACTGTGCTACAGTACATGATTAATATTATAATACTATTGATATAATGTCATGTCATTATACAGTAGTATCGTTTGCGATTGCAAAAATAAATATGTAGGCCTAATTGTAAAGATTATTTAAAGATACGTTACAAAGATACTTATTGTACTTATATTACGTAAATTTAATGTTTGAGTAAAGTGATACGATATTGTGTTTGAAGACATTTTCGGACAACTCCTCGATTTATCACTCTCAGCGTTTCAAAATTGTTTGGTTTTGGCTTAAATTTGGAATATAGGTGCCTAAGATGCTATTCTACATGACAGGTCAGAAAAAACTTTTTTTGGCTATTTAATATTAGCTAATACTAGTTAACAATAAAAAAAACTTGGTTGCGCTTAAAACCCTAAGGCTTTTAGAGTTTTGAATCTAATCACATGAAAGTTTTTTTATATGATAGATCAAAGATGGGGCAACATAACTATCAGGTGAAATTTTGTGAAAATAATTCTGCACCGCTAGGTGGCGCTGCAAATTTATGCTAAATTTTTAGGTTTGTTATAAATAGTATTAAATTTTATTAACAAAAAATTTCGAAAAGTTGTCTGATACTTTTATGCAGGGTGGCTATGTAGACACCCACAGAAAGTTTCAGACTAATTGCTCAAAAATTGTAGAAGTAGTAGGGTTTTGAAGTTGACAATTTCATAAAAATAATATTTGGAGATAATCGACCTTTCATTATACATAGTAATAGTAATTTCAATAGGATTCCCTAAATGGAAATTGTTATAACTTGAAAACTAAAAGAGCTATTAAATAGCGGTTTTCAGATTTGGAAACACATTTATTTATACACAAAAACAATTATAAAAAATAATTATAATAGACCATAACAAAAATTTCGACATATTTCGGACCAAAATGGTGTACCATTTTTTGATTTAATTTAATCATACATTATTTTGCTGTAATTGTAATTGCAGATATTTGATTTACATTATTTTTGAGTTCTCGGATTTTCAGATGTAGTTATTTCAAAAGCTTATATGTGAAGGTAGTAGACTGTCTGTGAAATAGGCAAATTCAACGAATTTGTAATTTCATATTTAAATTAAAGTCAAACAATGTATTTATTTTTTTACAACAATTTTATTGACTTTACTTTGATTGACATGGTTTTGATAATCATATGTGATGTTAAACACAGTTTACAACTGTGATTTTGGTACCATAATGTACTATTTACGGCATGTCGAATGTTCTATAGATCCCTATGTAGTTGAAAGAGCCAACATATATTTTATATTTATTATCTTTCATATGAAAATTAAAATGAATAACAGCAAAATGTCTATAACTGTAAGATAAGAAGTTCTGCAACACGGGGACGTGTTGATTGATGAGGGGAGTGTCACAACTGTATTATAACTTGTGCACCACCTAGCGGCCAGTATCGGTCTAACAATTAAAATACATTAACTTTCATTTACTGGTAGATGGCTCATTCAATTACATGTATAAAAGTAGCCAGAAGTTCTTATAATGGTTGGTACCGGTAGAGAATATTAAAATTAATATTAATTATCTTTAGAACACATAATTAACTAAATTTATAAAATACTGCTTATTGATTACCAATGAAACTGGAAACCTTTTTCATTTTATATATTCTCTCTATTATTCTACTGCGCGCCCTCACCCAGACTCTATCCGTACCCGCAGCAGTCACTTCAGTAGTCTCCTGGAGTGGTCTGACAGTACTGCAGTATGCATAATCGCAAGCGGTAGTGATAATAATACAGGAATAAGTAGGTCAGCGGCCCAGTACAGCCAGACAGCAGTAGGCCTAAAGTGCTAAAGACAACGGCTGACTGGTAGACAAGGAGACTAAAATATAATTAATATTCTCAAAACTATAATAAACAACTTGCGATAGCGAAATGACGTATCCCAATAATAGGTCCAATTTAAAAATTGAAAACGATATGGCAGCACTTTTTAAAATGGAGACACAAAGTTTATCGGGAGTTCCTTTGGCGAGATGGCAGCGCAAAGCGATGGATCAATCTACGTCATCTATAGGAGGGAATTCATTTGCCCAACAATCCTACAACGAGAGTTTCAGCCTTGATCGCTCCCATGGCAGTCGTCCGTTAAGTCGCACCGATAAAACCCCAGGGCGATCCAAATCTACGGGAAGTTGTAAAACCCCGTCCCGAAATAAAACGCCGCTGAAGAACGAAGGTGATCGATTCATCCCTAATCGATCCGCGATTAACTTCGAAGTAGCTAACTATTTGTTGGACCCGAATCAACGTGTTGAGTCTCTCGAGAATGTTGATCCTTCTAAAGCGGAATACCAACAGCTAATGTCACAGAATCTACACGGGAATTTATTAAACGATAAAATTTTGAAGTCTAAGAAAGATCCGGTAGTAGCGCCAGACGGGGCCACTAAGAATGTCCTGTTCTCGTCGCAACAGACGCCGGCCTCCATTCGGAAACCCACCCGACACATCCCGCACGAATCCGACCGGATTCTTGACGCCCCGGAGTTTATGGACGATTACTACCTCAATCTGTTGGATTGGTCGTCCGCTAATGTTATAGCCGTTGCGTTGGGCGCCAACCTGTTCCTATGGGACGCCACTAGCGGCGAGACTCGGCAGTTCACCAACGTCGACGCGGATTACATATCGTCCGTCGCGTGGGTTACCGACGGGGGGAGCTACCTCGCGTTGGGGACCAGCGACGGGGACATCCAGCTGTGGGACACGGGGACCTCCACAAAGCTGCGCACGATGCGCGGCCACGCGACGCGCGTCGGTGCCATGAGTTGGCGCGCGCATCTGTTATCTAGCGGCGCGCGGGATGGATCGATCAGACACGACGACGTGCGAGTCGCGAGTCACGCAGTGGCGGCTGGTCGCGGACACACACAGGAGGTCTGCGGGCTGCGATGGTCCCCAGACCAGCGGCATCTAGCCAGCGGCTCTAACGACAACCAGGTCAACGTGTGGAGTTCCTCGGAGCTGGTCAACCCGACGCACGAGTTCCGGCAACACAACGCAGCCGTTAAGGCGGTCGCTTGGTGTCCGTGGCAACCGTCGGTGCTGGCGACCGGAGGCGGGGCAACAGATAGGTGTATAAAGTTCTGGAACGTAAACAACGGGGTTTGTCTCAACTCGGTGGACACGGGGTCCCAAGTGTGCGCGCTGCTCTGGAACTCGCATTACAAGGAGTTGGTCTCGTCGCACGGCTACGATCGCTTCCAGTTGACGCTGTGGCGATACCCCGGTATGACTCCGGTTACTCAGCTGCGGGGGCACACTGCCCGGGTGCTGCACCTGGCGGGGTCCCCGGACGGGCAGACGGTCCTGTCCGGAGCCGCGGACGAAACGCTGCGGTTATGGAAGTGTTTCACGGTGGATCCCGCCGAGGCCAAGAAGAAAGCGGGGAAGAAGAGTTGCGTGCAGAGAGGCAGTCTGTTGGCGATGGGAGCCTCGGGGAATCTAATGAGATAGAGTTGGGGGCGTCAGGGGTCCATGATTATGTACAACATTTATTATTGCCCGCTCTGTTTGGGTCCCCCAGTAATTTAGTAAACAGACAGAATTTCTCGTCTTAGAGTTTTACAGCCTTGTTTTAAGGGCGTTGCGTTCAGCTCAGCCTTATGTTTGTGACTTTAATATTGATTCCTTAAATTATGTTTTTACTGAAATTATTTTGTAAACAAAATGTTTTAAAAGGTTATTGCTTTTGATCCGGTTGTTGTGCCTATCTATACCTATAGTGTTCTTAAGACAAACTGTTTAGAACAAACTTGTTTCTGTATTATTCTGTTATATTATTTGGCTTTCAATATTATAAATATGCAATATTATATGCAATATTTTCGTATTTGTATACTATACACCTTACAATTAGCGGGCCATTAATTATTATTTGTATATCACTCTATAAATCCCCTTCTACATCTACTTTTAAATTTCCCATAGAGAAAAAATTTATTTTTTGAGTGAAGCAAAATAATAAAAATGTTATATTTAACTCGACTGTGGCGGCGGCGGCGGGATACGATTACCCAACTGTGGCGGCGGCGGGATACGATTACCCGACTGTGGCGGCGGCGGGATACGATTACCCGACTGTGGCGGCGGCGGCGGGATAAGATTACCCGACTGCGGTGGCGGCGGCGGGATAAGATTACCCGACTGTGGCGGCGGCGGCGGGATAAGATTACCCGACTGCGGCGGCGGCGGCGGCGGGATAAGATTACCCGACTGTGGCGGCGGCGGCGGGATAAGATTACCCAACTGTGGCGGCGGCGGCGGGATAAGATTACTCGACTGCGGTGGCGGCGGCGGGATAAGATTACCCAACTGTGGCGGCGGCGGCGGGATAAGATTACCCGACTGTGGCGGCGGCGGCGGGATAAGATTACCCGACTGCGGCGGCGGCGGCGGCGGCGGCGGGATAAGATTACCCGACTGTGGCGGCGGCGGCGGGATAAGATTACCCAACTGTGGCGGCGGCGGCGGGATAAGATTACCCAACTGTGGCGGCGGCGGCGGGATAAGATTACCCGACTGTGGCGGCGGCGGCGGGATAAGATTACTCGACTGCGGTGGCGGCGGCGGGATAAGATTACCCAACTGTGGCGGCGGCGGCGGGATAAGATTACCCGACTGTGGCGGCGGCTGTTAGCGTCTTCGTATATCTTATTTAACAAAACATTTTTTATATTACACAGAAATTGGGGGGGGGGGGGGGGGGGGGGTGTGGCGTGGACACACAGATATGATTAATACTTAATTAAATTGTGATTTACAACAATGATGGTGATGAAACAAATCACATTTGTATCATTCGTATCCTTTCCAGACCACAGGTGTATCGTATTGTATCGTATCCCCAATATTATTAACTATTGACTCTGAATTAATTTTTATACATTTGTTCTGTTGTTGCCGTTGCCGTTATTTACTATTTAGTTAATATTGCACATTTTTTGTACCAATATCAGTCATTCTCCCTCCCTGTATCCGCTATGTTCATGTTCAGCTATTAATTATTTATATTATTACTATATTTGAACACTCCGACATAATAGTATCTTATATCGCAGAATTACATTAACTCTGTTTTTTTACTCATTGTAAAGTTTATTAAAATAATAATAAATATAATTAATATATTAAAATTATTTTTTCCTTATCAGAACTGCAGGTCAATATCCATTGTTACTCTAACATCTAACATACGGAAATCAAAATGGTTAACGACTTCATGAACAGTTCCCAGAATAGTTTTATTAGTTTCCAATAGTTGCACTCATTGTAGAAACCACCTGCTTGTTCAAAATTAACACATGGTCTTCCGTCAACCAGCTGTCTAGGTAGACACAGATTCATAGCTTCACTAAATCCGAGCAACAG